>JBAJHX010000115.1:7044068-7068001 GCA_037176925.1 Amniataba percoides
CACACACACACACACACACACACACACACACACACACACACACACACACACACACACACACACACACACACAGATTGTAGCAGCTTCAACAGGAGGCTATGAATAATTTGCAGAGAGTCTCCTGATCTGTTCCTCAATTCTGGAGGACAGGAGAGAAGCTGCCAACTAGATTAACTTTGCACCTCTCCTGCCTTTTCTCAGCTCCATTTACTTCCATTTACTCTGACGGCTTGAAAGCAAACAAGATCTCCCAATAAATAAATCCCTGATTTTAAAATAAAAACATCTGCTGCTGAAGGAGAATGATGAATTATACATGTGAAGCCACTTTTCTGTTCACTCAGTTTGGAACATTTTGGTCGTGCCGTGACGTGGGAATTGCAGTCCTGACCCATCATACTGTGTTTCAGCACGCGAGCACAAACTGTGACCGACGCCACCTTAAACTGAGCACTGTTGTCTCTGTTTACTGATAGATGTGAGTTATCACGCAGGTTGCAGGAAAAAAAAATGCTGGTTCAAATGTCACAGTCTGACAAGTCATCCCGAAACCAGAAGATGACAGGCTTACAAGCACAGACTAAAAAAAAAAAACAAGAACAAAAAATCTCAAGCACTCTGATCACTGTTACTCATTGTACATCCCATCACGGATATCCCAAATATCTTGAAATACAGCACTGAAGAATTAAAAATGCGAACTACATATGTCAAGACAGGGCTAATATTCTCAATAAGTAACACATTCAGTCACTTTTCTGGTACTTTAGTGTTTGGGTGTTTTCTTTAAGATACAGTGATTTAATTTTCCTCAATCTTATTATCATTATAATTATAATTATAATTATTATCTACAACTCTTCTAGTAGTAGTTGCATTAGGAATGCAGGCAGTTCTGCAGAGCTGGAGGCTGGTTGCAGGGCAGCGTCTGCACTTGAAGCATTTCAAAACATTTGCCCTGATATTTCCAGGTGGTGAGCTAGATCTCTGATAAAACTACCCAGAAACTTCACCTGGGCCGAACCTGGCATTCCCTACATAAATCAAACTAAATGAAGCCTAGTTAGAATAAAAAAGTGCACATAGCCACTTCAAAACAGAGAGACAAAGCCAACAGAAACCTTGTGCGGTTTATTGGGGAACATTAGGAGCTAATAGCCACATAAAATGTAATATGGACTTCACTGTTTTAGACGTTAGAGCCAGTGTGTGCAGGTTGGCTCAGAAATATGGTCCAAAAACTAAGCTGTATTTCTTATTGGAGATCTTTACAGGTTCAAGATTGACTGAAAAACAGTGCATAGTGCAGGAGGAAAGGCAGTGCATTGAAAACTTACACTGTTGTGAGACATGCTCATCTTTATCGGCTACAATAGCTTACTACCTACACGGGTTGAGATTTATTCCATACATAAAAATATCTGGCACCTTTATAGCATTTTATCTATTTTATAAGTGGTAAGAAAGTGATATGATATTCAGCATGTAACTGTAGTCACTCATGCTTAAACAGACGCACCAGGGGGGAGGTGGTACAGTTAAAAATGCTGCTCCAGAGGCACTAAAACAAACACTCATGTTAACTATCTCTGGTCTGCAGAGTCACTTTATCCTCTGTGTGTGTGTGTGTGTGTGTGTGTGCGAATGTGTGTGTGTCTACTTAAGAGAGAGAACAAGACAGAGAGACAACGAGCGAGCATCTGAGAACCACTTAACATGCATGACATGTTCTCTGGGAGGCAGGCCGGCGTTGCTATAGCAACTGGTGTGGGTCATAAGCCCGGTGGTGACGGCATATTTGATTGGCTGAGTGGAGACAGGAGGGACCACGAGTGAGGAGGGATGGAGGGGAAATGGGAGGGGGGCAGAACAGAACAGAACAGAACAGAACGGGACCAGTTACAGATCCAATCAGTGCTGCATGAAATCTGACTTACAGACTTTTACAGGACTCCTCCGGCGCTGGAGAAAGTTGCTTTCAGATTAGTTTCTCTCGCCCTGAGATGATTCTGCTGACTAAAACAAAGCCTGGTGTTTCCCTCCTTGTACAGATCATTTGATCCTATATATAACACTGTGAAAACTTTACAAAATAAGTGGGTAAAACAAAATCTGACTTCTCAGATCATATGGGCATAGCGACACTGCTGTCTCCTCCAACGTACGGGGCAGAAAAAGTAGTTTGATCAGAAGGGAAGTCACACTTCGATGACGCAAAGGCGAGTAGTTTATCTTGCGAAACTGACCAAAGTCATCAGCCACGGCCCTGCACTGGCCAAGATGTCCAAGACAAATTTTTACTTTGTAATGTAAAGAGCGTGTATAATAAACCTCAGGAGCGCTTTGGTGTCTGATGAGCATTTTACTGGGCTTCCTGGATTGTTCTTCATTATCTCACTGGTACCAGAAACAATACGCCTCCAACATTACACATTCCTGCATTTTTTTAAACACAGGCATGTTACACCAAACTAATCCCACATCCAAAGAGAAACAGTACTGTGCTTAAAACAAAAAATACAACCAACAATTTATACCAAAAGAAAAAATCTGGGTCCTTGGTGGCTACGTGGATAAGCTCAATAGCTCCACCAAAGGTAGCACCAGATGGAGAAAAAGTTCTTGATTGCACAACAGGAGACACACTGGAGGCATTTTGCGATCTTGCAGAATAATTATTGAGAGCAGAGTTTCTATATATTTTTCTTTATGTTGTAGCTCGCGCAATTTGTGTTCCAGCCGGGAAAAACAACTTTTGGAGCCAAACTTCTGTCATCCATGTTCCAGTATACTGAATGCATGACATACCTTGATAGTATGTGATGCGGTGGTGCTACGAAAATCAACAGGGGAGGAGAAATTCTCTTCAAAGCAATAAATCAATTCAAGCGCCTGAGGCTTCTGTGTGGAGACAGCCAGAACACCTTGACAGAAAAGCATAACTCTGGTTTTCACAAAGCACCTCTCACCAAAGCGAACGTCTTTCACGGTCACTTCACGCCCTTCGACTGTGAAAGAGATTCTTTCTTTTGGGCCGAAAGTAGTGTCGAATCATGTGGCATTTTCATTCTTCACATTATGACATTTAAAATACTGCTCCTGTCACTAGGCACAGAAGGAAAGCACTCTCCCTCCTTTTGGAGAGAGTGCAGGGTCAGTCACACTACAGTGCCACCGCAGCTGGTAATGATTCAGCATCACTTGTAACAGTGACATTTCAGCAACTCTTCTTTTACAAAAATGTGTTCAGAAAACAGGTGCATATGCAGAACTACTCTAATAGAGAGTTGAACTTGGTAGTGGACAATATTTTCCCCTAATTATTTTGAAACACCAGAGAAAGGATCTTGGAGGTGATAATGATAAAGGTGATGATCGAGGAAAAAGCTGGTCTTGCAAATATTTTTTCTGAAAACTCAGCTAAAGCTTTCCTCCTGTCAAAGTTCCCCCCCCTGGCCGATTCTTCTGACAACTATAACTTGTACTGCATCTGCTATAATTGGCCATTATCTCTAGAGAGTGTGGTAACCCTGCGTTTCCAGTACTGTGCGCTACGCTTGCACTGCATTCGAGGCGGAAAAACACCATACTGTATTCACCACTAATAGCATCAGGAGAGAAAAGGACTTTTAAAAAGGGGGATTGTTGCCCAGATACTGTGCACGTCCTTCTGTGTGCGTTGCCATCGATAAAGCCAATTGAGACTTGCACGCTATTTCTGTTTCTACAGTCAATATTTCCGGATATGACACAGTGATCTCATGCTGGTGAGCAAAGCTGGGAATTCACACTTCCCACTGGGACCACCTATGAGAGGAATATGTAAATGTATGAAATGGGATTAGGGCAGGAAAAAAAAAAAGAAGAAATACAAAAAGAATCATCAAATATGTTAAGGATGAGCTGAGAGAATTCTTCAGGAGAATAAACCAGAGAAAAATGTAATCCTTGTGCAATATATCGGTCATGTTTATGGAAATTAACTTGCAAGACCTGACAGAGATGAATGTATCCTCGCGCTGTAAGGTCCACTTAGTAATATTAATTTGATTCACTGCACTGGAGCGTAAAGGCTGGAGAGAAAAGCCGGCTTTGCAGCGTGCTTTGTCAAACAGTTAGTAGCTGTTTGCAAGTCAATGCCTCTATTGTCATGTTAATTAAGCCACAATACATAATCAGTCTGTTTTGTTTTGTTTTGTGTCGCTTCAGGTAGGCAGGTAGGTAGGTGGCACAAAGCAAAACATCAGAGATTGCAGCTGGTGAAAGCACAAAGAGAGAGCCAAGAGAACTACAGACGATTTCATTACAAATGCAGGAAAATGCAGAAAACTAACAAAAGACAAAATGGTACATTTCAGCAGAATATGCTCAATTGTGAATTCTGCTTTGGACCTTGAAACTGAAGGAGCATAAGTGTAATTGGTAAATCAGCAACAGGAAGGAAGTAATGATTATTTTCACATGCCATTTTGCATGTGTCCCGCTCAGTTCACTTGTGCTTTTCAGATGAATGCTTTTCAGATGTCAGCCCGGTGAAAAGGAGCTTTTCTTTGACTCAATAAAATCCCCTAAAATCAGCTGTATCAAAGCTACACAGCAGCAGGGTTAAAGATGCGAGTATTCTCAAATGTCTGCCTCCAGGAATGGATTTGGTAGCTCCAAAAGCCAAAAGAAAAAGGGGGAGCTAATAATTATATGAAAATGATCATCTGTTGATCCTACGTGAGCCGTTTCAGAGCACTTAAGTCGTTCAGCAAATATTCAGCAGCTTCTGTGAGAGAGGGGACTGGACAGCAGACAGCAGGCGCGTTCATCATGGGTTTCTGTGTGATAAGAGTGTTATTACCAGTTTTAGTCAAGTGTCACAGAGATATAAAACATTTATTCAATCTGGGTCCCACACAGAAAGTGCTGACTTATCTTAAACTTCGGACTTAATGTAAGACTTCACCAGATGCTTCGACAAGCAAAAAACCTCCAAAACTAAACATTTCCATACAGCTAAGACACACTTCCCCTTTATGCATTGTACAATAACATCATGCATCAGTACTTCCATTACCCAACAAATATGCAAAAATAATTCCACTCTTCGAGTAAAGAGTGCAGTCACACTCAGATAACAACATAAGGAAAACGTTCCCACTCTACCTCCTGAAATTCAAAACAGAAAGGGTAAACTTAAAGTGATGGAAATAAACTATTAAGGAGAGATTCTGAAGCAGGAATCTAAACACATATCCAGAACTGATGTAGAAATATCTGAAGCAAACAAAAAGCTGGGAAACCGTAAAAGCCACTCAAAGAGAAACCTACCCACTAAATTACTGAATGAACTGCTGATGGGTCCATAATTCAAACAAGTGAGACAAACTGAGGACAATATAACCAGATGAAAACATGGAGGGTATTTTTCTCTCTTTATATTACAGCCATAGGCTGGGCAAATGCGCTGCTCTGCACCGCTCTGACTGAGAGGCAAGAGCTAAAGCTGCTTAACTTTGTCTCTCCGGTCTGTACACACTGTAGCTGCTGACTTGCCGAGCTGATGTTACATCGAGCTCAGGCAGAAGTGGATTAACTTTCACACCTCCTTCGCTCCTTCTAGCGCGGCTGAGGGATCAAAAGTGATCTGTACAATAATGTCATTTTTATCAAAAGCTGATTGAGCGCTCTGTCTGCACAAATGAATGTCAGCCCCTGCAAATGCACTCGTCTTTTTACAAGGTCGGTTTCCGTAGCAACATATCCAGCACAGGCCACAAATGAAGTCATTTTCTGCTCGATGGCCATTTACAACTTTTTTCCCCCCTCAGTAAAGATTTATCTCGCCACTTTCGGCTTGTGGAGAAACTTGACCCAAATCAGGCTCAGCTGTTATCTGTAACTGTAAACCACACTGTGTTATCTCCTCTCTTCCCTGGTACTCTGTGGTCTCCTCCACTGCGCTTTATGATGGTGTTAAAATGTTGTATAAGGCGCAAGTGGCAGAGCCGAGGCGTCTCTACTCTTCGCTCATCTGTGGTTTATCCCTGAAGAGCACAGAAGCGGTGTCAGAGGGGTGAACCCTGAACGCCTTTGGGTGGCAGACTAGTTTAACCCATATGGATTTAAAAGGATTGAATTAACTTGGATGTTGGCAGACATGCTGGTCTCCGGGATCATCCCGTGACTGGAAAATGAGAGGGTCAATCCTCCAGACTGCAGGTCACAGTGACACAGTGACCTGAAAGCGCCAAGAGCTCAGCAAATACCTCCTGACTGGATGCATGTATAGTGTTTGGGTAGTTGTTTTCCACTTACAGGGAAAACTGTATGTCTAAAATATGCATAAACCAATGCAAAACGATAAAAAGCTGACATAAAAAAAACATCTTACATAGATTGATGGTGTCTGTCAGAGCTGAATTAGCCATTTCCTACAAACGCCAGATGGGAGAAACCTTGAAATAGACAAGAATGTATGTAAAATGTCACGTGGCTTGTTGTCATGCAGCCCTCCAGATATATTCAGCTTGTGTAGTAAAGTACATCACAGCAGCTGAGGGTAAAACAAATAGCCTGCAATCAAGTCAGACAGCTGCATGAGTAGTTCAGAGCTGCAGAAGAAGAACAGCCTGTCTCCTCACGGCCACCACTGCTTACCTCACATAATTACCTCTGTGCTTTTATAACACTGCATGCACTCACATCTGTTGTTAGCTCACCTCACAAGGCTGTTTCTGATATATCTTTATATATATTTCAGCTGCCAGTTTATGCAATATTTGCAGCAGGTGCAGGTTTTAATAACAAAGTTGGATATAAACATGTTTTTGTACTTGAAAATATCTTAACTTAATAAAATAAGCCACATTCCTCAAATTCATCTGAGTTCAAACACATTGGTGCTTCACAAAGTCAAAGTAAAATTAACTATTGACTTATGACTTATCTCTGCACACAGATCTCAACAAAATAAACACACTAATAAATTGTACATTACAATATTAAACTACTGTAACTACTACTTAACAATCAAACACTATGTGGCCTGATCATTTACATCACATTACAGGATGCGAAGTTAATCATATAATGATAACTGTAATTTAAGATCTGATCATTTATAAATCAACAAAGACACACAAAAAAACCATTGAACTACGATTAACAAAAAAAAGAGAGATAAGAAACACCAAAGGCTGACAACCTCAAAAAAATCATTCTGACAGCTCCTAACAGCACCACTCAGGTTGCATATTGTGTCACTTCATTGAATAAACTGGCCAAGGTCATATGCATTATGCCTGTAAGACTCACTGAGAAGCTGTGAGCTGCTACGCAAATATAATTAAGGGAGAAGCGCTCACAGGAATGGCTTAGCAACACAGCGAATGGCAACCGGTGGTTTAAACTGACACATGATGTACTTCTATAATTAAATATAATAGTATAGTGCCTGTCATCACAAACTACTGGAGGAAAACTGGTAAATCTGAGGGCTTCTCTTCTGCAAGACACTGGCGGGAGGCCAACATCCAGTCAGCATTTCAACTCTGAATCAGCTGCTCGGTTTTAATGTTCAGGGGCTGCAGGGCCAGCGGGGTCCGTGCAACAGTATGTAAGTAAAATATGTCGTCTTTAAATATTTCAGTCATCCCAGACCTTCATTCTGGTCATACCAAGTGCCAGGTATGTTTTTTTTTTTTACTAAAACCTTTCAGCCAGGAGTCCTGCTGCATCAGAGCAATACTTATTCTATATGCTGGTGTCTGATTGCAACAGACTGGCGGTTTCAAAGTTCAGATCTGCAAAATACATCAAAGGAAAAAGGGGAAAGAAGTCATACAGAAGGACAGAAACTGAAGGAAAAGTGTGAGCATCCTTGAACCGTGCAACAAAAGACTGTGATATAACTTGCAGAGGGGCATTTGAGCACATTTTCAGTTACTGCATTTTATTATATAAAGGTCAGTGCTCACTTTTGAGCTTCTGCTGTTAATTTGGTTAATACTTGAGGCAGCATTGTTGACATGCACTCAGCGAGACGGATACAGAAAAAAAAAATTTTTAAGTTTTTTTCCCCTCCAAAGGCCTGCCTCAACATGATTTGCTCATTAACTATGTTGATGTCATCAACTATGTTGAAAGGGGCGGCGGTTTGTGGGTTATGTTTTACGATGTCGTAACACAAATTACCTAGCATGAGCTTTCTTAGGTGGAGTGTTTGGAGAGGACAGGAGTGACCTTTGTGGAGCGGGCGTGTAAATTCAAAACCAGATAATGAAACCAGGACTATGCAAAAAAAAAAAAAAAAAAGACAAAAAATGACATCAAATGACAAAGCGAGGAAAAAAAAACTGAAGTGTTAATAAGGGGGTGCTTTTTATAGCCAGAGTAGTGCCTTCATTGGATATTAATAGATTTAACTGTGAAAATAAAGCAAAGTGACAAAGGGCAGTTGTTTATTCAAAGAGAGGGCCAGCTTAAGTCGGGTTTAAGACCAGCTCAAATCATATAACCAGAATATGTTTGACAGAGCCTTGAAGCTATGCTGCTGTAAAGGGATCAGCCGCTGGTGTTCATGAAGTCCCATCCGGAACAAACATGCTTGAAACTTGTGACGCCTTGCCAAATGCGTCACTTGGACCAATGAAAATTAAGGAGTGTGTGTCACTAGTACTGCGGCCAAGCACTGCTCAAAATATGATTTTCCGCTGTTTGATTTAATTTCATTGACTGGGTGATCGCAGTGAAAAGAAGTTTCTGGTTTAATTTCTGGCTTGTTTGGTTTGGTACTTTCGCATCTTAATCCCTAATTTCAAACAGGTAACACAGAAATGTTTCTTTGTCTGTGAGGTGATGTGGACAGAAAGAGAAGGTTAAAAAACACATTAAGCATGGAAAAGAAAAGTAAGAGTGTTTTCTGGTCTCTCACTAATGTATTTTCAAACTTATTGTGCACTGAACCTCCCAACAGTGAAACCACAGATATGTTTTCACATCCCTTTCATTATTCAATGTTATATGACAGGAAAACTCTGCAGCCTATTTTACAGCACCCAACAGTAGGCGACTATTGACTGACAGGAAGTTGTTTAATTCCTATTTGCTCGAATGCTGTATGTAAAGCGTTTTGCTGGATATTGATTTAATCATCCACACAGTTGGCATGACTGAACACTGGAAATAGACAGAGAGACTGTCGGTCTGGTTATTACTGTGAGAAGGTTTTTAACCTCTTGCTCTGGGTGCACCTCAAGGGGAAAACATCTTTTACAGACTGATGTGAGCAGAAAGAGCCTCTCGTCATTTTGTCATTGGCTCTTTTGCACAATTCCTTATTTCTTATACAACTGATTTTGTGCACCAGAAATGACTGAGATAATAAATTTATTATAGCAGTCTTACAAGATGTGCACTTAATCTCTCTCTCTCTCTCTCACTCTGTCTCTGTCTGCATGCTTCAACTTGTGCTGCTGCAGCCTTTATGTTAATCTGACCGCATTTAATTCAAACTTGTGCTAACAAAGTAATACAGAAATGTCACATACTGAGCCGACTTACTTATTAAACTGTTACTTACAAAAATTGTTTTAACTTTTAGATAAATGTGACCAGGGTGCTTATTTGTGACCAACAAGTTAGACTGCAGTCAGTAAAGTAAAGCCGTGCACATATGAAAAGGACGTTGAACTATTTCTGTGAGCCTGCTGTTCCAATGTCAATGTGCGAAGTACAATTGGGAAATTCCTCAGCATGATGCTGACTAGTCAGCACAAAGCATTTGTGACAAAAAGAGAGAGAGAGAGAGACACAGTTGGGGGGAATTTCAAGGCAGATGCAAACAGGTAGAGGAGCACAGGAAGAACAGGCGTAGGTGATCTGCCTGTGGGAAAAAAAAGGAACAGAAACTGAAGATGACAACAGCAGGCGGTAACCTGCACGATGTGTACATGCCGCAGCAATAAACGACTATGAACGGGAAGTCTGAGCATTCCAGTGACTCAGCAGACCAAAGGTATATATCACGCGCCCGCAAGTGCTTTAATTCACATAACACCGCTGAACCTAAACTGCATGACGCCTCGCACACTTCCTCACCAGGGTCCACAGCAAATTAAAGTCAACTGTCGGCTGCAGAAAGGCAGAGAGCTGGGAGAGCTCCAATTTGTTCCGATGATACATTCAACCCGGCACCTGCCAGTTTATATTAAATATGGCAATAAAGTGATGTCAATGCTGTTACAACACAGGGCAAATAATAGCTCTTTAGCGTAAGGGTGCCTCTGTAAACATCAGTCTGCATTAATGAGTGCGAATGAAATCATCCGGCTGCCACAAAAGCATCCTGCTCTCTCCTCATCCCTGACAAATATGTAACGCTGAATTGGTTTATGGTAAAATCTGCAACAACACTAAAGTGGAGACTGTGTCATTACTGATCTTGAGGTGTTCCAAGAGAGAAAATGTCTCACCTCTAAGTACAAGAAAATTCAGATTTCTTGGGAGCAGTTCGGAAACTCACCTGGGACATAACATTGATATTCTAACGTCACAGACAGTTGATATAAAGTGTTTCACAACCAGCCAAGGATCGATAAGGAGCTATATTAGCTTTAGTTTTAAGTTTTTGTGTTTTTTTGGTCACCAGATGAATGCTGAAAGTCTGCTTTTTACTCTGCTTTTAAGCTCTGTTTTGGTCTCCACCAAGTCTTGAGAGGCTCTTCAGCCACTAAGTCCAACAACTAGTCACTAACTTTGTATTTCTGCTGTTGTGCAGTCTTGAACAGGTTCATGTAAGGTGAATTTTAATGTGAAATAATATTATAACACTTTAAATATCTCTTGGGCTTAGGCTCTTGTATTATGAATAATTATTTGCAGCAATAGTGACAAACAGGCCAATTTGATCTGATAAACTGCGATGTGAGAAAAAAAATTCCCACCTCCAGATTATCTCCTCTTCCTTCCTATGAGAGTGGACTCCCAATATACCAAGTTTTAATCTAAATCCAAATAAGCGTCAGGGCAGCCATAAAGTTACTACAAAGACAGAATAAAAAAGAAATCATTGAGCTCTCATGCTTTTAAAATCCCTTCACAATGAACACCAACCAGAGCAGGACTTGTGAGCTTGAACCACAATCGGTCCCTCTGGGCCGCCGCTACGAGCTGAACCACCAAGACAATAATTGCACTTTATCATGCTGCCAGCCTCCATACATACGGAGACCAAAGAGCCTTGGCCTTATAATGTGGAGCAGCCTCGAGGCCAACTGTGGCCGTCTGGTTTAACTAGATTATGATTATGTCACACGGGAGATTACCCATCCGACACAGAGTCACAGAGTCAGACACGCAGTCATGTTCCTGCACACGTACACACACACACACACACACACACACACACACACACAGAGCCATCTGTTATTGCCACAAACTACTGTACACTCTCTGCAGCACACAAAGCCTGATCTTAGCAGAGGAGGGGTGGGGAAGGATGCTGTGTGAACTGCACAAACTGATAAGATCTCTGCTGAAAAATAGATTTTTTTCCTCCCCAATCTCCTGAGAACTACCTCTGTGAATAAAGGATAAATAGTTCATACGAAGGAAAAAGGGCCAAGGCTATGGAACGGCATAAAAGAGGCGGATACAAGAGGGATTGGATGTTTCTTCCCCCTCTCTGTGCAATGGCTGCCTGCTTGGCTGGAGCTGACGCAAAATGGAGCCACGAGAGCAAGGAGGGTGGGAGACGGGGTTTACATGGGAGTGAGGGGGCAAATGGGAGGAGGGGTAAGGTGGGAAAAGAGACGGGTAAAGTGTGACAGCAGCACAGAGGGGAAGAGCAGCAGGAGAGAGAGAGTCATGTAGAAAAAGAAAAAAAAAAAGAGGCTCGTTTGTTCTTCGCGCATCTGTCTGGGTTCACTCTCTCACCTTGGCCCTGAGGTGGGGAGGGAGGCGGGGTGACGACACTCTCACAAACACACACACTGACACACAAGCCTTGCAGAGGCCATTAGTTCTCACACCCATTATTACTTCCTAATGATGTAGCGGCATGTTGAAGATTTCACAGGAGCGAGTGAAGCCTGCTAATCTGAGCAGGCAGATGTCAAAGCAGGGGGAAAAAAAAGGCTGTTAGAAGCGATAATGTACAAGCTGCTGAGGGGGATAATGACAGCTCAGATATAGACCGAGGGTGAGGGAATCAGAAGAAGAGTTTTCAGCAAAGACAGCTAGTTTTTAGACAATCCTTAAAGGTGGCGGTGTGTGTACATGCTGCATTTGTTTTAAGAGATACAATCAATGTTTTCAGATGAACCTCAACTGCTGAAGGACGCGCAACAGTTTTGTCTGCAGGAGCCGTTTGAGCGAACGTGCAACAGAAAGATCGTTATTACTTCAGAGCGGAGCCGAGACCATTGTGATGAAGGGATTAGTCAGATTTTGTACCATAACAATGTTTTTAAACTGTTGCTTACACAGAATTAGATATTTCAATACATTACCTGAAATTCTTCTGTTGTTACTTATGAAATTAATCTACATAAAATCATATAAAAATAATACAGAAAAGATTGGTTGATCTCTTGTTCCAGCTTCTCAAATGTGACCATTTGCAGCTTTTATTTCTTTTATCCACAGTGCATTTAAAGTCTTTGGGTTTGGTAGGACAAAAGAAAGCTATTTTAAGACATCATATGAGGATTTACCAACTTCTGATGGAAAATTTTCACTATTTCATTTGACATAAATTGATAGCTCAAGTGATTAATCAATTAATTGAAAAAATAGCACAATCAGCATATCAACAGAGACAAACAGTAAGGAAATGAAAAGGCAGTTGCAGCTCTTGTTGCAGCCCCGCTCCAGAGTCGGACTATTACTATTTCTTATTGTAAAGCAGCTTCCCTTGTTGAGTCTTTGGCAGTTTGTAGTGGACCACAGAGCCAAGTGGGGGAGACAGCGCAGTCAATCCAATTCAAAAAGCCCACAGTGGAAAATCAGCATTTAGAGCACATGCAGGTAAAAGGGATGTGAAACACTGCAAAGGTCCCCATGAGATACAATCATAGAGTTGATTAATAGATTAGTCGATGATATTAGTCTCATTACAGCTTCTTAAATGTGTAGATCTGCAGTTTGTACATTTCACAGTTTCGATGAATAATCAATAATAATCAAAACAGTTGTTATCTGCAGACCTAGTTTACAATAACAGTTGTTGAACATACATTACTTTGAGGATGCATTTCATAGTATAATAGTATAAGGTTGGTCAAATAATTCATGAAATACATGCAAAAAGCAAAACAGTTTTCCAGTTTGTATGATTTGTCGTGAATTAAGGACATTTCTTTCTCTCTTACTAAATAAAACCAATAAAATCACAATAGCGGTGCATGTGTCTTGTAAAATAGTAGTAATGTCTGTGCACTGTTGTTCAACAAAACCGGTCTAACCTTGACTTTGAGTGTCAACAGTTTCAGGAATGCTGTGTCAGACTGTTTGGTGCACACGTGGATAATGCTGGCAGGATAACATGCAGTCAGTAGGGAAAAAGGCCTGAGGTTTACGGGTAAATAATCTATCGGAGTCAGCCAGGGAAACCCCTTGATCCCCCGTACGCAGGCCGAGAGAACAGATGGGGTCCGAGCGATACAAACTAATGATGTCTCGGGGCAGGGCTGCGAGGAAATCTAGCCCATCACATCTCCACTTGTAGGAGACTTCAATGGGATTCATCTGAACGCCACGGAAACATGTTCGCTAGATAACACAGTTTTGTTGTCACAGTCATCAAACCAAACCTTCTAGTTATGGGTCTGATTCCTTTTTCTGGTCTAAAATACCTTTCCAGACCTCAATTTTTATGCAGGAAGTGGCAATTTGTTTTTAGTTTTTTTTTTTTTTTTAACATGGCAAAAAGACTGTTTCCTATCCTAATAAATATCTGGCACGTTTATAGTTTCCAGACCTGCGAGGAAGCTGTCTAGAAGCTCACTTTGCTGAGATTTCCGTTCTTTTTGCAACCACTTCATTTCCACTCTGTACAGCCACAGAACTGACTTGGCACGGGCCAGTGAATCAATATTAAGTAAGAGTGTGTACAAATAACAGACTGCTGGGACGCACGCCGGCCACAGACGATGCTGAGGAGGTGCTATTTGCTGTAGCTCGAAACTGGTTGCTAACCTCGCCTGTATAAGTGACACCTAAAGGATTTGTGGGTCTGGTCCGGTACCAAATTTAGATTAGGCCCTTCTGACAAATTTAAGTCCAAAAATGCGAGTAAAAAAAAAACAACAACAAAAAAAAAAAAACCCTCCAAAGCCAAGGCAAGAATTCCTTATCAATGTCAACCTCCAAAACTGGAGGCACCTCTTTAATACCACCACAAAGAGACTGATAGTGGATCATAACCCCTCCTTTTTTCATTCATAAAAACACATTCGGCTGCACTCCTCCAGAGAGACGGATACCGTTCATGTCTCAATCAGTGTTATGTGGATCCAAGATTTTCACGTCATTGCCATACTGTTGGCCAGCTATCCAAAAGAAATTCTTTCCACTCAGGAATTGGGACACTGACAAATGAACAGTATTTAGTGAGTTGGCCTTCATATTTTCATGCTCTGGGTCATTGAAACAGCATGTCAGATTTTTTTTTATTCATGTTGATATTCCATCTTTTATTCATTTTTAATATGTCTAGTTTTTGAGTGAATTTGTCCCAAAGATTAACTGTGCCGTATGCGACTTCAGCTGCCCGCAATAACTAAAATTTGTTGACACTTGACTTTAACCCTGCCCCATTTACCATTTATAGGCACTATATAAAGATAATTTATGTATAATTCACACTTTAAACCAGATGCATGCATTTACATTGCCATGTTTAAACATTTCTTACATGAGCAAGTGCCTCATATATAGATATAATTAGTACTGTTTTAACTGTCTTTTACTACATTGTCTTATTATTTATGGATATACCAGTATCCACTTATGGATGCCTTTCAGGAGGAGTTATAGTTGTTAACATAGACATTTATAAACACTTAAAATGTCATTATAATGTGTCATAAATCAGTGTCTTTTAATCACAGGGCAGGGTGTTAAATCAAGCATTGTCAGACAAAGTGATTCACAATGTCTGTAGCCTTTTCAAATGTTGTCTTTACTGTATTAAATGCGACTGTGCCTGCGTCTGAATCTACACACAAAGGCTCGCTGTTCGTGCCACCTTCAACTCTCCCCTGTGCTCAATGTGAGTGAAGCACTGGTGGCAGCCTTTTCTTTGAGCCGCCTGTCTGAGGCTCAGTCTTTAATAAGGTGTTCCAGCCTACAAAGCTCCACTTCTACAGAGCTAATGTCAAAATGAACTGCTGTCAGTATCAACAGAGCAGGGAAATCCAAACACTTCTTCGCCGTCCTAACAGCAGAAAGGCAGAGACCAACCAAAATGTACAAACATGCACTATGTGCGTAACTAGACTTTTTTTTTTATCAATGACTGCAACAACATACAATTTCCTATCATTTTACTATCTAACATGACTTATTTTGTGAATGATTTTCATCACATCTCAGCTGTGCACTCTATCTGCACTCACATTTCTGATGCAGGAGGGCTAATAATAGCAATGATTTCATTCCCTTATATAAACTGAACTGTAAGATGAAGAATACCACTGCTTTGGCTTTTTAATTGGATGTTTTTCAAGTGATGGAAATAACAAGACAGTAGTGTTTCACCTATTATGCTGCCAGTGAGAGGGAAGTCTGTGGCTGCATTCAGCTTGAACTAGGATAAACAGACACCACATTAACACGTTATCACAAATCACATTCACAGAATTACAGTAATTACCTTGATCGTTTTTGTGGTGTATTGCCATGGATTTACATCCTACTGAGTTATTATGTGGCTGAGGATCATGAGTCTTATACAGAAGAGGTGACGATAGAGAAACTACAGACATCCTTTGCTTAAATACATGTAGCAAAACACCAATGTTAAATGACTACATTAATTGTAAATGTCCAATATGCATAACCTATGGTAGTGGAACTTCAAGGAAGACAAACAAGTATAAGCTGCACTGTATAATAAAGAGGCTATTATGTATGAATTAATCTGCTGGCGGTAATTTAGAGCGTAGCTGTTAAAGTGCCCCACATACTGCTGCTAGTTTAACCTTCAACAATACATCATATTTCATGAGCATTTCTTTCACATATAAAACCTTCTCCCTCAAATTAACTAACAGCTGAGAGGCTAATTAGCCTGTAAACTATCATTAACGGTGCACATTTGCACAGTGAATATTTGTTTGGTGGCTCACCCAATGAGCAATGGCTGAGAACACGCTCATCTGCTTAAGTTAGACAAGAAGGAAACTTCAGCAGGAAAATTAACGTTGTCTGCTGGTCAGAGCCTGTGGCTCTTGTGCAGCAGGTTGCAGCACGACTCGATTAACTGTCAACTATTAGTGTGACCGTGTGCTCTGTCTGTGATATGATGTTGTTACTGCTCCATTGAAGATTTGACTGGCTGTACTAAAACAAGGTCTCCATCTATACAAATACTAATGGTATTTTGTTGATTTACAGTTAAAAAAGAGGCAGCAATCATGAAAACTTAAAAAAATACAAATGATAAAAACTGTCCTGTTTGATTTCTGTTTTCCACAGGACAAATGATTTAGAGTGCACATATTTCTGCTGTAGCAGACAAAATAAATACATATTCATTTTAGTTGGATTTTACTTTCTATATCTATTCAGCCTGATTAGTGTGAAGATAGCTACCCAGAGATTTTCAAAACCAGAGGAACCAGAAGAGTCAGATGAGCGACAACAGGGCGGCTTTGTTGAAAAAACAACTACAAACAGACTCACTTTCTGAGACAGTATTTTCTGTCTCAGTATGTTTGCAATATTATGCATGTAGTGAAGCTGTACAAAGACAATGCTGAGACTTGTAATTTCACTAAAGTGGCAGTGTTTCAAGTTAAGATTCTTTATCCTCAATTACAGTGATGCAGGAGTTCACCTCCAACACAGCTCATATAAATATGCATAAAAGACTAAATCACACCAGTAAAATTAGGAATTAGAAAAAGATATCAAAGTAAATTCTGTGGTAAGTAGCTGTACAGTAATGGTAACAAGTATAAACTGTAGTGCTGTAGTAAATATATTTACTTAATGAGACAGTTCACTCAGATCCCATGTGGGGCTGATATAGGCACTGAACTGAAAAATAAGTGTGTTGATGTTGGGAAGTAAAAAATAGGAAAACAATACCGTTGGTATTGTTTTCCTACTCTCGACTCTTTCTACAACTAGTAATAGTCGCTTTCAGCCAGCAGCTCAGCCACATCAGCAAACATACTGGTGTGTGAGCTGCAGGTACAAGCAGCTTTCTCAGCCTAGCAACCACTGAGTCATGTAGGTATACCAGGGAGACGTCACAAACCCCAAACACACACACACGCAAGATGTGACACACCTTGTCTCATTACTACTCAACCTGACAGCTGCATTACTTCAAATACACTCCTCTACAGATCAGATTTAAACTGGAAATAGGATAGGCTGTCATCACATTATCTGACCCATCATTATGCCAACACTGCAATGCTATGCTATCTGACAACGTGCAATTTCACTTTCCAAACAGCCCAGCAACTTCCAACATACTCGGCTTAGTAATGTTTAGTATTATGACACCACTGGTGGTTTTAGCCACTTGCTAAAAAGATGAGCCCTGACCATCTGTAAAGCACAGCGAGCGTGCATTATCTCTTTGAATATGAGCCAGAGATCCATGTAATCCGTTTTGATGTGTGTATAAACATCTACAGGGGAAACTTCCCAGCCTGTACACATGCTGTGGCGACCAGCTGCTGCTCTAACCTTGGTGTCCTCTTGAGTTATGGAGTCACGAGGACTGTCATATATTACTAAATACTTTAAAGTTTGGTTTACATGCTGCCACACTGTACTTGAACAGTAACAGACTGACGATCCTGATAACTGTGATTGATGTGTATGAATAATTAATGACATTGTATATCATCATTTGACAACATTGCTCATGATCATAATACCAAATGTGCACTTAGTTAATGAAATTTACTTCTCGGATAGTGGCTCTTCACAAGTCTTCGCAAGACATATCTATTCAATCAATATTTAATGTAACCGAGTCAGAGTTTTCTATGTGCATGTGTAATGGCTTTAAGAAGTTAATGTCTGTTTAATGATGCTGAAATGAAACAATGCTGTGTTGCCAATATTATCCAAGAAACAAACTGTGACAAAACACACAAAAAAGCTTAAAAAAAAAGCTTAGTTGGCCCACAGAAACCTGCTACCATTTAGGAGGTATGTCTACAATTCATTTTGTGCAGCTTTGTAAAGTGCAAAGACAGAACCTCATTTCAGCAGCCTTCAGTTAAATAAACACTTTCAGCTTGGCTTTATGGCAATCTTATTCCAGACTTGACCTGAGTTACCCTGCACAAAACAAAGTGGAAAAAAATGAAGAAAGAAAAAAAAAAGCCAACAGGTCTGAAAACAGCAATGCAGCTCATTACACAACAGGAAACCACATCACAAGGCGAGCCTTAAACTTGAGGTGACAAAGCTCTTTTAGAAAGTGATTTAAAAAGTGACACACAGGCATGCATGTTTGCATACTGACATGGGATGAGCAGGCTACAGGGCTTTCCTAAAGGAAAGGGAAAATAAACAAAAAAATACACCTAACAATCACATCACCCTATCACATAAAAAACAGCGTGTAAAATGACCACCTTACTCACTCATCTTCACAAAGATAATAACAAAGAAAGTGATAATTTCTGTTGCTCTAACATTGATAAATTACATTGCCACTGTGCTTAAATATGTGTAATCATTTTCATATATTAACAGAGAGAGACAGTTAAACTAATGGGGGAAGCAATATTTGGTTTTTCGTTCGCACCCCTTCCAGTGTGCTGAAAACCACCAAAGGCTGGATGACAAATAAGAATAGGAAATATTGTTCTTTCTATAGCCAACATCTTGAATCAAGGTCACCGTGTAATGTGCTCTGACAAATGTCAAAGCCATTACATAATCTCCTGAGCTGTGTCATTATAAGCATATGGCTCTGACAAAAAGCACACTGCAGTTGAGCAGTGAGAGCCTCTGGGTTGTTAACTATTATGTGGTTCAATTCTTTTTTTTTTTTTTACAATTTGACTCAACATCTAAAACAACTCTCTTTATGTTTAAAATAATCAAGGCAGACCTTTCTTTTGTTCATTCATAAAGTACACATGGATACGCCATTTGCATTTTTAAAACGGCAGCTGCCTAAAACCAATTTGCCTGATCAAACACCCATTAATACCTTTAAAATAACACCAAACTAAAATATGTGTGTATACTACTAATGGGAACTATTTTGAGATGCTTAGTCTTTTATAGGCTTACAATGGGAAGAGCCAGGGCAGCTCGCCAAGCCGTTCAAGGGCTAAAGGAAGAACGAGGGACTGGTCACCATTTGTGTTCACCTTCAATGTTATCTAAGGATTTATACAATGACGTGTTCTTCCCATGAGCCACCTTGAGAAAAGTCACGCCAGAAATGCCACTGAATGTCAGCTTCATACCGTTTCATTCTCAAACCAAAGGTGAGAACAGAAAGTGGATATATTTGAATACACTTTGATTTTCAGAGCGTCCTGTATAAAGAGGATTTCTTTCATACACAGCAAGAACACAGAGCACTTCTGTTTGATACCAGACCAACTGCGTGGATATATTTACACTGACAACTTGGGAGACAAATAAACCATGTGTTCCTTATTTGTGGAACAAAAACAAATAGAGATGTAAATGTGTATTTTAACCAGTTAACTGTCAAAACCTGCCGGCGGGTTTGTAGTAACATTCCATAACTTAATAAATCATATTTTATCAATTTTCATTAGCATAAATTTACCACATAAAATCGCCCCGAGGGTTAAGTGGTTAATGAGTGAATGTACTGCAGCCAGAGCTTACCTGTATGTTCCTTGATGAAAAGGTTCATAACTAAAACTGCAACAACAGGTCAATTAACTGTCAACTATTAAATTAAACGCCAACTATTCTGATAATTGATTAATTCTTTTGAGTTGTTTATTTAATAAAAAGTGTCCAGACTCTCTGACCCTGTGTAAACAAGATATTTATGTCACCTTTCATTGTTTTTTATACAATTATCCAAGAAAGATGACTTCAACAATATAAGCTGACTGCTTTGTGCTCTGGCATAAAAAAAGGAGGCCTGTTGTGAGTGGGGTAAAGGTCATGTGTGTTGGGCGTAGGGGGGTGAAAATCTTAAACAGACATGATACTTTTCATACCGAAGGATCCTGATGATGCAATAAAGGCACACCCAAGAGCAAACCAGTGTCAATTTAGTTAATCTTTTCCAGTACACGTGTAGACAACTACACATCCCAGCAGAGCTGTCAATAAATTTACACCTTCAGCTGCATTTAGGAATGTCCAGATCTCTTTAGGTTCACCATCAAAAATAAATGTTATTTATGGGAAAACTGGGTCTCAGTCAGAAACCCCATACAACAGAGCAAATGGCAATAAGACAGCTGTTGAACTGCACCGTACTAAGTGTGACAAAATGTTAAACAATGAAAAACTAACTCGATCGGAGCCACTTCACATGTTTGGACTGTACATTTGTTAGCCTCAATCAAACTCTATGCAGAGAGAGATCATGTGTCAAGTAAGAGTATAAAATAAACAGGAATGTAATGGCAACCAGGCTTGATATATATAGTCATGGGTGGGAAATATGATATTTTATACTGACCAATAAAAATTTTGCTCTTCATACTGTTGCAGCCATAAATTCAACAAATTACTGAATCAATGTTATTAAGCATTCAGTTTGTAAGGTATTCAATAGCTGAATTTTAAAATAGGCAGTTATATCTGGTTATTTTCTCAACTGAGGATGCAATTTATCACACAACGTAATGTAAAATTACATCAGTCAAGATTTTACATACATATCGGTTCTGTTTCATCCTGTGAAATTACACTGAAGCTACATTTAAAATGTCTTTTAAGAATATAAATATTAAATAACATATTTCAATTGACACTCACATATTGTGCATTTTCTACGGCCGTTCTTTTAAAACACACACACACACACACACACACACACACACACACATATGTCAATGGTAAAGCAAGGGTAAAATTATTTCTATAGAGGAAAAACTTTTAAATAAGAGCCGCTATAAATGTCAATGCAAACGCAACTCTGAACACAATGTTTAACATCGGCTGCTTAACTTGTTCTGCAAAAGTAAAAAAAAAAAAAAAAAAAAAAAGGAAAGATGGCCAGTACAGCATGGGGTGTAAACATTGACTGATAATGGAAAGACAAGTTGGCAGGCGAGCAGGCTGCAGATAACAATCCAAGAAAAAAAAAAGAGAGGAAAAAATCACATGGCTGACTGTAAACAAAGCAGTTATGCAACAATCAGAGATCCATGCATGCTGCCAGGAGGCTCTCTGACCCACAGTGAACTATCCTCAACTGCATCACACACCCTGGGTGAGCTGCACATAGGTCAGCATGGGGGGGGGGGGGGGGCCAAAGTAGGGGCTATTTAAACCTGTAGGGACTGCTGGTGGAACCCACCCCTCCACCCAGTAATGTGACTCATGTTTCCCCGCTCTGTGTTGCCTGTTTCCCGCACGAAAGGGGGCGGGAAAAGAGAGAGAGACTGGTGGGGGGTGGAAAGAAGCGCCATAATAATATTGGGAAACATGCACACATCCTGCAAAGACTGCGAGAAGAGGGCGATGGCACTCACATCAACGTGTTTACTTTAAAACGAAAAGTGATTAAAAAAAACAAACTTGAAAGCAAAGAAGGATGGCAAGAAAAAAAGTAGCACGTCTCTGGAGGAGGGAGGAAGGGGGGGAAAGGGGGAGGGCAAACAAAAAAAATCATGTGGAATAAAAACAGAACAATTTAAAAAAAATAGTGGCAATGATTGACAAAAATCAAAAGCAAAGCGCGGCAAAAAGGGGAAGGCAACAGCGGAGCCTCCGACCATCACAACAATGCTGTGCAAATGAGAGAGGTGATGCTCTCCTTCCTCCTCAATCCTGGCGTGCAAAGAGCGAGAAAACACGTCACACCGCATGGCTCTGTATTTGTTGACAAGCCAAACTCCGGCAGGCAGGTAGCTAGCTAACATCGGCGGCCATAAAGCAGGCCGGCTCCTGCGGCAGCCCCTCGCCCTCTTTCTCGCAAGTTGTTGTTGCCCTGCTGAATTTTTTTTCCTGTTAGTGGTGGAGGTGAGGGAGGAGGAGGAGGAGGAGGTAGAGGAGGAGGGGGGAGGGGGAGGGAGATGCTAGCTTGCGAGCTAATGCCTCTGCTAGGCTACAATGCGAGTGAGGAAGAGAGAGAAAGCACATTCACCTCCCGTTAGCCGCCGCTAACGCCCATCCCCCAACCCGCCAGCCTTCCCCCTGTCTGTGTCCACCATCTTTAATCTGGGCTCCGGCTCCCTCCCCGCCGCACAAAACACGACAAAAAACGCGGGGCACTCACCTCCAGCGACCATCCCCGAGCCGTTTATCGCCTCCCGAAGCAATAAATCGATTTTCGTTTTAATGTTGTGCGTATTTTAATATTGAAAATTGGCCGTGCGAGCGGAACCGCGCCTTGAGAGAAGAGCAGCAATCCTAAACCGCCATCTGGTGGTATTTTCCTCTCCGTGATGCAGCGGGAGCGGCGCAGGCTCAGACCGAGACACAGCTGCCCCCTGGCGGACACACGGCGGCGCACGGCCCGGAGGAGGGAGGGCGGGAGGGGGGCGGTGGTGAGAGGGGAGGGACCGAGAGACCCCGCCAACAGTCACGGGGACGCGCACAGGAACAGAGAGCACCCCCTCTTCCTTTTTCTCATTACTGCATAAAAACAAATATATGCAAATACTCCAAAATCACCTTTTAAACACACATTACAGCAAAACATTCACATATGGTTCAATTAAAATTAATAGAAATATATCAAGAAATTTAAGGACACTTTGATATAATGTAGACTATAAATTATTAGACTGCCATCATGCACTGATGCACCGAAAGCACTCACAGGAACAGAGAGGACCCCCCCGCCCCCTTCTCATTATTTTGACAAGACTGCATAGAAATAAATATATGCAAATACTCCAAAAGGTGTCAAAAACAACACACAAATACTCGCTAATCACCTTTTATACACACATTACAGCAAAACATTCACATATGGTTAATTGAAAATTAATAAAAATATATCACAATATCCTCATACAATAAGGTAAGACATTTAAAGACACATAAATCATCAAGCTGCCATCATGCACTGATGCACTGAGCCTGGGAAAGCAGGGACCGCAAGACCCCGCCAATACTCACAGGAACAGAGAGGACCCCCCACCTCCTCCTCTTTCTCATTATTTTGACCAGACTGCATAGAAATAAATATATGCAAATACTCCAAAGGGTGTAAAAAAACAACACACAAATACTCACTAATTACCTTTTATGCATATTACACTAAGATATACACATATGATGCACAATAAACAAAAATTACAATATAAATACTCACTAATTATATTTTAACCAGACATTACTGCAGGACATTCAAACATGATATAACTACAATGAGTAAAAATACATCAGAATATCATAAACAATTCCATAAAAGATGTATACTGATATGGTATAGCCTATAAAGTACCTGTGCATACCACCATTTACTGTCACTCATAATATAAAAATGGTGATAATCCTGTATATAATCATACAATCATACAATACAATTGACAGAAACACCTGACATGTGTATAGTGCTTGGTGCTTTA
>JBAJHX010000115.1:7068101-7082490 GCA_037176925.1 Amniataba percoides
TGTGTGTGTGTGTGTGTGTGTGTGTGTGTGTGTGTGTGTGTGTGTGTGTGTGTGTATATATATATACATATATATATATATATATGTATATATACATATATAATACATATGTGTTTGTGTACATAATAGTCCCATCTGTTCTTCAACTTCATTTGTTCAGATTTATTGTCTGCATTTTTAGCTGTTATGTCAATCCCTGTGTAAGTAAATCAAGAGCATTAAATGAAATAACAGAGAATTTCTTGTGTACAAAAACTTGGCCAGTCAGGAGCAGCCACTGCTGATAATACTCAATATCGATCAATCTGCTGATGGTTTACTAACTTAATCATCTCATGACGAAATGTCAGAAAGTACTGAAAAGCACATATGACATTTTCCACATCTGAGGTCTTTAAATGTCTTGTTTTGTCTGTCCAATGATGTAGCCGAGCAAAAACAACACAGTCACTCAGCTTGCAAAGCACGTCAGTGCATTAATGACCTTTGACCTTAGGCTTTGTTTGATGCTTTTTGCACTTTTTCATCTCTGCGTCTCCACCTCAGATAGGGAGAGAGAAAAGAGCGAGTGTGTGCACATGGCCATAGTCCTCCGCCATTCATCTCCTTGAGATCCTTGGACTTGAGCTGGACGAGCAGAAACCCAATTACAGAGCTTGGATGTGCGTACATTACTCACTCCTGCTCGCTGTGGCCTGAGACTGGCAGAAGGAGGCAGAAGGAGGCAGAAGGAGACAGATAGAGACGGAGAGGCTTCAGTTAATTATATTAGTCCCACTTGAGAGTCATTAAGTGGATATCAAACACCTGGATTACGTGTGTGAGTGTGTAA
Source organism: Amniataba percoides (assembly GCA_037176925.1). Classification (NCBI taxonomy): domain Eukaryota; kingdom Metazoa; phylum Chordata; class Actinopteri; order Centrarchiformes; family Terapontidae; genus Amniataba; species Amniataba percoides. The sequence goes on from JBAJHX010000115.1 coordinate 7,068,934, forward strand.
AACAAAAAGGATGGTTGATATCTTTTGTCTTTTGTGTGCATTCAAAAAAAGGATTAAAAATATTATAATAGATAAAGCAGTGACACACACACACACATATACACACACAAACACACACACACAAGTGTACCGCATGGTGTTTCATCTGACGGACGCACTGTTGTTTGCCATAGCAACAGCACGTCTTCCCCATAAAAGCTGCAGCCCGATCCTCCCCTCAGGGTTATTTAACAAGCAGCACAAATAGACTCACACACACACAAGCACACAAATATTCAGACATTATTATTCTCTAATGTTTTGTCTAATGAAGCATTCCACAGGTGCTGTGTGTATTAAGGCGTATCAAGGCAAAAAGGAATAATAATGACAGCCCTTTTTTCCCCATTTATTCCTTTAAAATACCTTCAGAGAAACATTTTGTAAAACTAGAATAATTTTCTGGGAAACCAACTTGAAAAATGGTGTAAAATCTTCACTGTTTCTTCTTTAGTTTTTTTTTTTTAGTTCTTTTGATAACTTAACATTAAGTAAGGAGATGAGCATGTGAATAATACGTAAGTATAATAATCATCATCATTTTTGTGCAATTTACTTATAAATCTGCTTGGTGCATGCTGCATACACCTAATCTCCTCTACACACACATACACATTAGATATATGCACACATGAGCACCTAGCATTTCGCTAAAGGCCACTTCAGGGACAGGTTTACTGCTTCGTGACCTCCTCCATCACTTGCCCAAAGAGGGGGAATAACTCACATTTCTGCCGTCTCAGGGTTCTCTGTTGAATCTCATGAAGTAAAACGACATATTTTCTCCTTCCTCCCATTTTAGTGAGAGGTCAGAGGTCAACTGCAGAGGGGGAAACACTGATATAAACAGGAATTCATTTTTTCTTCCTTCAGATCAGTTGCTGGCATGACAAGGGTTGCCAGCATGATGGATAACATGCATATCAGCAGCCCATGCCACCCTGTTGACTTTTAGGCTCATTTATCAGGTTACATGATTCATTAAAGCTGCAAAATGGTCCCCTCCCTTAACAGTGGTGCTCCTATTGTTGGGAAAATATCCTTCTCCAGAGCAAATTAATTTTCATGCAACAGCAAAGGTACTGGGTGTTCAGTTCTTAGATTGCCAGTGTTAGACAAAGATGTAAGAACTGGGACAGAACAGCAGAGGTTACTGTGATATCTTTGTCCTGAAAAACAAGAAAAGGAATTACATCAGCGCCAGAAATGGATTATTTTTGCGAGGCAGCAGGAGGATCTGGCACATGTCAGAGTACCACTAATGGGATAGGAAAGATCTCTTGTTCTTTGTACCTATCTGTGCTCTGCAGCACTCTTTTGCACACATTTCTGTTGGTTTTATTTACAGTATTTCATTATAACACATTATAACATGCATCTTGTTTCTGCCATATAATGCCAGTGTACAGTATTAAAAAACATGCACCTCTATGACGTAATCTAATTTTTGAGCCCAGCAAATACTGGCTGTGGACGTGAGTGAGGCATTCATTTACATTTCAGGGCTTCTCTCTCGTTTAATATTTAACATACTGTGCGTTCTAAATGTAGGACCTCATGACTGCTTCCATTTACGCACAGTGAGTCACAGCAGGGATGCAGCATGAATAAGCACACATTCATAAACAGATGAATAAGATGGTTAGAAATGTATATTTATAACTTTGCATATTCAACCTCTGCATTGCTCTGAGAAATGATGCATTCTCTCATCATTCAGATCTAATTAAGCTTGAAAACAGGCAACCAGTGCACAAACACTACACGCCATCAATGACGAGAGGCTGTCTGACTGATTATCCTCTGCCGTCGCTTTTCTTTGAACCGTTTTGAGACAAACACCGGCAAAAAGTGGGGTGCAGGGTGTTGCAGCGTATTGCAGCTCTGCCTTTTCAAGCTCCTCATCTTTCATCTGGGCCAAAACCATCCACACCAACAGCCTCAGCCTTTTAGACTAATTTTGCTTGCCGAGGTCAATCTAATTCTAAAATCTGCCCTGTATTTAAGTTAATGTGGATGTCTCATTGAGACTACGCCTCACTTTTTAAGTATGCATGGTGCAGTGCTGAGTTACATAACCGGTAGACTTCCATGGCTTCTGCATCAAGATGTCTGGATCCATGTCAGCGTGTTGACCCAATTTTGAGTTTTGATGTAAGTTCTGATGTGAGTTTGAGAAACGGCGAACGAACTAACATGGCTAAACAGAGATAATATATATATGTACGTACATATATATATATACACTCGCTCAATAACGGCATCAGAAAATGTATCCAGGGGCTGTAACCATGGCAACAGAGGCTGCCTGGCGCGGGCATCAGCCGAACAAACCCTTTTAGACTGTCAAGGTAATCACAGGTTATCACTCCAATAGCCAAGGGCGCTGACAAACATCCCAACCTGTAGGGAAAACAGGCCCAGTTGGAGAAGGAGGGGGGGTCTCAAGGGTGCTGTGATGACGACTGCACGGGCTCCTTTCAAACCATCGCTCTTCATTTAGCCTGAAACAGACTCCTCTGACATACTGAAAGTTACGCAATGAAGGGTTTTGTTCTGTCTCATCTCTGTTGACTAACAGAGGCTTTACACAGCTACATCTGTACGCCTCCTCTATCCCTAACATCCCCTGACCTTGCTTGCAGTGCTTTCCTGAGGCTTTTTTGTTTTTATTATTTCAATATTTGCCAACTATCTCTCTGCCACCCAGTTTCTGAATCTTTATATGTGCCTTTTTTGCCTCCCGATGTCTCTTCCTGCTCTTGCCCTCCCTCTCCTGCTTCATGCTTCCTTTTCACCACTGTGGTAATGCAAAATGTATGAGAAGCTAAGAGTTCTAAAAAAAACATTAGAGTCTATCACAACCTCACTTGTGAACCGGGTGGTCATCGTCCGTCACATCCACGCCCCTCGCTGGAACACACACACACAGACGGCAGTGGACAGAGCCAATTTTTTTTTTCACTGAAATGCATGTGTGTCATACACCACCAATTTCTGTTGAAAATACCCATTTTATTCACGTCTTAATCTCAGTAGAGGTGTATTTTCCGCTCTTACTTTATGACTCCCTTGTTCCTCCCCTCTGCTGTGGAGGCCCGGTGATGAATGTGTCCTTTCTGCGGTTTGCGGTTCACTTATTTTCTGCTCTCATCAGCTCCCGTTGTAATGAGAACAAGCGCTCAAACGTCCGAGGACCTTGAGCTTTGAATAATGACGTCCTGTTTATAGTTCATAAGCACCAAACGCCCAAAACGGATCCATTCAATACCCTGAGACAGCGAGAGAAAGCATAGTGAGGAATATTGATTAATGCTGATTGTAAATCTATGAGTGAACACCTCCTGTTTGTGTATTACAGAAATCACCAAATGGTTGATTAAACTGTTAGAAGATGTAAATCGAATGTTCATGAGAACGAGAGTGTAGTAATAACTGTCTGATATGGACGTGATGCCTCACGTGTGAAACTGGCATACATCTCAACCTGCATGTGCTGATGTGTGTTTATGTGTTTAAGCACAAGTGAGAGACAGAAATAGATAAAGTGTGTTTGAAAGGGAGATTGAGGAGAGGAGATTCACACAGGAAAACCCAAAGATGAGGTTGCAGCAGAAAGTGGAGGACGTTAAATAAAGAGCCCATGTGCAGTGCACTCAAGACAACTTTTCCCTTTCAGCTGCTACTCCATTCTTCCCCACACTCTATAATTCATTTCATCTTGGCCAGACATTGAGCAAGAGGGTTGCAGAGAGCATCTTGACTCTCACGTGTGCTTGAATTTAAAAAAAATCTCTGCCTCTCCCATGCTCTCCATCCCTCCATCGTCCTTCCCTCTTACTCTGCTTTCGTCCCCTCACTTTGCCTCCCTCCCTCCCTCTGCGCCTCCTCCCTGCTGTCAGCTCATCTCTGCTGCCCTTCGCGTGTTCTTATCACAGCGAGTCACCAACTCCTCCCAGGAGGCTGCGCCCTCAAATGTGGATGTGATGAACCTATTACCAAAAACCTGGCCGCCGTTTAGTCGATGAGATTTAAACTGTGCCCTAAATAGCTGGGTCCGATGTGCTCTTATTCGCCGTAACCATGGCAACACTAGATGTTGCTGCTCATCCTCAAGGAAACAGCCTCGAGCAAATGCATGGATGAGGTAAAGAAAGAAAGAAAGAAAGAAAGAAAGAAAGAAAGAAAGAATTATATGTAGTGAGGTAAATTCTCGACCACCATGCATCTCTTCTCTCTTCGAGAAGCACTGCCACTGTAAAAATAGCCCCTGGGGAAGGCGCACAAGGAAATGAACTTTTTCTACCAGTGCTCCATTTGTCCATATTGAACATTTTTAACAGTCAATTTGGGCGGCATTTCCGGGGCAATTATGCAAAAACCTCAGCCCAGTTGTGTTCAATAAATAATCAGTACAAGTTTAGAGTCTGACACTGCACACTCACATAATGTTGTTTATTATTTTTAAGGAGAACGGGCCTCTTGAGTGTAAGTAAGCCCAAATTTTGTCATCTGAATGAGATGATGCAGGGGTAGTTTGTGCTCTATCTTAAAAATTTGCAAAACTGAATGTTTATCTATTTGGATCACTGGTTTCAAAACATCTCACCAAAGCACTGCAGTTGAATACAAGCCAGCTGGCTAACACTGGCACATTTACAGAGATGCTGATTAATGTGTTGTCCTTATAAATAAATAAATGAAATGAAATAATCCCTGTTATATTCCAGCATGTTTCAACTCAACGCTGGATTTTGAAAGCACTGTTGCATGGCGAACATTGCTCGTTGATAACGGGGCTTTAAATGAGTGGCTTCATTTAATTAACATTAAAAATTAGATCAGTGTTTATGTAGCTGCAGTAAACCTCATCCTTTGAGGAGAAAAAGTTTAAAGCTGCAGCTGTAAAACCTTTCCATCTCGCTGATTTGCAAACGACATCCTCAAGTGCTTCAGCAGTTTGAAGTTGCACTTGTCAATATTTTTATGTCAATAATGGCTCGAATGACCATGTGTAATGCGTGTGGGATCGATTGTAGTGACGGTGTCACCCAGTTCTGCAGTTCTTCTCACTTATATGAGGCAGTTTAGCATCTGAACCATCAGCTCATTGTTTTGGTTTTATGAGCTTCAACTTTAATATTTTGGGTCTGTTTCAACAAGCAACCTGGTGAACCCAAAGGAGGATTAAGCAGACAGACAAATCTCCAAATGAACTAGTTAAGGCCAAACCAGTGCGAAAAAAGGAAAAGTAATATTGGACTTCGTGTCGATGTCTGCCTAATGTGTAATTAGGCAACCGCTTATTTTACTGTTGCCGTTGCCCAATTACAGCAATAGTCAAGAGTATACAGCACAAATGATCTGTTAATTGTTTGCGAGCATCAAATGACACTGCTGACAGTGATGTCTACATTGGCAGTAAAGAGCTAATTAGTGAAATCATCAGTAATTGGTTGGCAAGAGAACTTGCCCACTCTCCTCGGCGCAGATATAAAAAAGCAAGACATGTAGGACAGACACGAGTCTTCTCCATCAAATTTAGCTTGTGTTTATTGGTTATATTATTTCCCACAAATATCTGGGGCAATTAGTGAGCACAGGTATATGTATTTTTCTTCCCATTATAAGCTCCTGGGTACATACTGTATTTGATCTTTGTATTGACTGCTGTGCATCTCCCAGTGGTCCCAGTGGAGGAGTCAGGCATAGCAGCAGCCGGAGGCGTCTTATTAAACAGTACGATGGTTCAGCCTAACCACGGTGAACCCAGCTGCATTTGGCAAAGGTTAATACAGCTCGAAATGGAGCAGGGAACACAAGTGTTGTGGCAGCAAAATGTCAAAGCAATTACTGTCAGTCTGCAAAAAGATGAAAGCGTGTGAGACTGGGCAGTGTTGTGCAGTCAAACAGGAGAGAAGTGAGGAGAGGAACCATACTGAGCTCCTCACAACTATGCTTGGTTTTAAAGTACATAACACAGTAGGTGGACAGACACCCAAACATCCCACTGATCTACAGTTGTTGACAGATTATCCCAAGATGCATCGAAATGCTGCTGTAACAGCCTCATCTTTTCTGTGAAGGTTTTCCTCACCATTTCAGAAACTGGACATCAAGCCTCGGGAGCATCAGTGAGGTCAGCCAGAGATGTTGGGTAATGAGAACCGGCTTGCAGCCATCTTTCCACTTCGTCCCAAAAATGTTGAATGGAGATGAGGTCAGGGCTATGTGCAAGCCAGTTCCGCAACAAACTGTGAAAAAAACATTTCATTACTTTATAAATGTCACTTCATGATTGGGAACATGCTGAAACAGGAGAGGGTCCAAACCGTTAAAATTAAATCAGTAGTGCACAACATAATATCAACAGGTACCTTTGACCATATAGTGTGCTCATGTCTCAGCTGATCAAATTATTTTTCACATATTTTTTATTTTCTATATTATTATATTTTATTATGCAGTATGGAACCAATGTTAAATGTGATTTAAAATGTCTGGATTATTACATACTATGAACCTTGTACAACCTTACTGTATCTGTACTATATACCCACATGGGGGGTAGTGAAAATGAGCTGTAAAGCCCCTGTTGACACCTTTTATCTCTCTGTGCAATGTATATCCCTTCACCCTCAGCTGAATACATTTAACAGATTTAAATGTAGAAGTATGCACCATAAAAGAGCACAGTGTAATCTCAATATTAAAACCTTGACCAGGGCTGGGATGTTGTATTGTAGGCTATTTAGTGGTGCATATTCCCAAACTAATTTGCAATAAACAAACTACCTTGAAAAAACACACATTTAAAACTGGAGCTGCTGAGGGCCCTGGTGGTGCAAGAGCCCAGAGGCACAAATATATTTGCATAAGATGGATGGATTCTTACAATACAGACACATCAGGAGAGTGGTGTGATGAGGGACATTTACGTGGTACTGTGTGTTTGTCAGGTGTTAAAAGAGTCCACAGTCCAAAAAAAGGACATCAGGACTGCTTTGATTTCCTCTCTCTCTCTCTCTCTCTCTCTCTCTCTCTCTCACACACACGCACACACACACACACACACTTCACACATGCAATGATCATGGGGATATGGTGCTGCTGTTCAGTGGATGTCACGCATGCTCAGACCTTATGATTAGCGCCCCCCCCCTTCTCTCTCTCTCTCTCTCTCTCTCTCTCTCTCTCTGGCAGAGCTGAGGAGGAGCATCTGTATCCAGAGACACAGACACAGAGATGGACTGGCCGTAAAACACAGTCTCCTCTCGCAGACTGAAGTGAGGTGACCGCAGGTGTCTGTTCCGGTCCGGTCCGGTCTGATCTGATCCGGGATCCGAGGCCGCGGTGCCCTTGGGGAGATCGTGGACTGCCGCAGGACGTAGACAGACACAGACAGAAGAGAGGAAGAAGAGGAGGAGAGGAGGAAGAGCAGATGGCCAAAAGGAGGTGACGGAGCGCGGGAGATGCTCGGTGAATGACTGAAGAGTGAAGTTCATCCCGGCGGGAGAGCAGGTGAGTGGTGGAGGCTATAAATAACACCAACACCGATCGGAAGCACTTGATAACACGAGATTACGGCGACGGGCAGTCAGTCTGAGGACTCATTGATGAGGCTGAACAAACCCTCCCGGGGTGCCGGGGCCGGGGATCGAACCCGCATCCGTGCAGGTGCAGACTTGTGATTGTCTCACGATGTAAAAGGACCGTGTCATTGAATGTAAACGCGACAGCACAGACCCTTCTGCTCCCCTCCGTGTGTGCGCGCGTGCGTGTGTGGCGCGTATGTGTGGTGTGTGTGTGTGTGTGTGTGTGTGTGTGTGTGTGTGTGTGTGTGTGTGTGTGTGTGTGTGAACCCTCTGGCGTCAAAGGGGCGCATCAGTGAAGAACCCAGATAACCTTGAGAATAACATCTCCCTTCACATGCAGACACACACACACCCACTCTCTTAAACACACACACACACACATGGGTTTACATAATAACATGAACTGACCCTTGAGCAAAAACACACACATCTAAAAACTGGATATGCCACCACTGTAATGTGTTATGCATCATATTATCTCAATCTTACTTTGACTAAATAAGCTATGACGGCTACATCTTGCTCTCAGACTGATCAATTATTAAGTGTAGGAGCACCATTCATAAAGTGATGGGCCTATCAATAGTCCATATGAAGCATGTTATTGCTTTTAAAATAATGTAGGTCTCTAGAGGACGTTTATTAATTTAATAAAAATAAGTAGAAGAGGCATATAAATACATCAAGTTGGATTTTTCTCTGTCATATTTGATCAGAGGAGCACTCACTGGGTCCTCACTTTGTGCAGGTTTCGGCGTCGGCTCACTTTGGGGTTGTGTAAGGTGTGAAACCAGCTTTTGAGGGCAGCGGCAGCAGCATTGCAGAGGTAGGCTGAATCATCCAGAACAGTAAACGTTAGTGACTAGAAGAAGAGGAGCAGCTCAGGAAGCATCATCATCTCTTTGTGTTTCCACAGAGCTGCAGATTAGGTTCCCATCATCCCATCTGTGAGAGTGAATGATTAGATCTCGTCTCAGATGTCCTCAGTGCAAACATGCCTGTGGTTGTTTTTTGTTTTCACTTCATTCAAAAAGCTCCGGAGTTGCCACAGTTTTACTTAATCCAGATTCTTGCCACATCATTTTATCATTCCAGTTGTGGTGAGAAGGGATTAATGACGTTTGAACAGTTTGAGGAATAATTCACTTTCAAGCCACAAGGGCAGTAGATCATTTCAGAGATGGGTATTTATATCCTGTTTTAAACTGAATAATGTATGAGCACTTTGCCGTTAACCAGAGAAAAGCACACAGCTGCAAACGGAGCTCGCACCACGACCCTCCTCGCTGTTGTAATTTGTCACGGAGCGATTCGGGCTGATTCGCGGGAATACTCGACATCTCCAGGGAGACTAAAGGCCACGTCGCCCAGCTACAAATTCACAGCCTCCCGCCTGCTTCTCGACCAAATAAAAAGGACTGCACCACCAAGGGAGTGAGAAACAGCAGCGAGCTGCCAAAACTTACTCTGCCTGCTGCAGACAGATCATTCATCCAGACCTTTAAACCGATCAGGGAAATGTGATGAAATGAAAATACTGTTTTCATAAGCAGACACAGTGTACCTTCGTCATGCATTGGGGTTGAGTAATATGAAGACCTACATTTTTTTGATGAGAGTTGTGGTTATACAGTGCATCATCTCTGCATGTATGAGGTCACTGTGGGCAATTAGGGCTGCTCTGTGCAACATTGCTTTTTATAGGATTTATGCATCATCGTGATGAGGTTTGTTGGTTTGTCAGGCATTTAATTTTCTAGTTTAGCCACAGATACTGAGATCTATATTTTATTGATAAACTGTATACACTGATTTTCCAGGAAATGCATTCCATCAACATATAGATCAGTGTTGCATGTAACTATCTGTCATTGTGATTTATAGCAACGCTAGCCGGAATGGTAATTGCTGGTCGGTCAATTGATCACTGCGGTTCAGTCTAAAGTCCTTTAAAAACAATTAGACTGATTGGCAGTCGGTACGGACAGTCATGGTTGCCTATGAGTGTGTCATAATGACTCTGATGATCCTCTGACATTTTCCTCTTGAGTCACAAAGAGGCTGATCCACAACTATGGATGATGATATGATATTGTGTACACACATTCACTCCTCCCTCAGGATGAATCGTAATCACTGACCCCTTAACTTTTCATCTAGTGCCATTGCCAGCATAAAATTCCAGTGTGTTTGTGGCAAAATACATGCAAAACCAGTGATATTCCCTTCAGTCTGAGGTGTGTTTAGTGCTAATCAGCAGCCTTTAACTTGAGAGAGTGATCGTGGAAAACATTCAACCTGATTAACATCAGTATGTTTGTGTTTCACTCATGTTACTAATTTACACATTTTGTGTGTCATTACCCACAATAATGTCAAAGCTGAAAAACATCCAATGTTAGGTGCTGAAATTACTGTTGAGTAATACTTTTAAACCCCAGGGAAATAAACTCTGCTCCATATGCTTGCATGAATAAACATCAGAAAATACTCCCCATTCTCAGAGAAACCAGTCGGCTGCTGAGTGTTTTACAACCTGTAATGCAGCAGTGGGTACGTGTAGCACCTGCATGACCATATTGTTCTGCTGCAGAGAGCTATTACTACATCGGTTATGAGTTAGTCATCCGTGAAGCAAGACCTTCAAGGGAAAAGGTAAAAGAGATGGAAAAAAAAGAAAGGAGGAAGGGAGGGAGATGGTTGAGAAGGACGTCATGGAGATTAGATGAGACACGGGATGTGCCATTCATCTACCTGTTTTTCATGTAAAAGCTGCCATACCTGACATACCTGATTTTGACTGAGAAATATGAACACTGATACAACAACAACAATACGTTTGGGTGTCTTATTTCCCCTGTTTGAACGTGTGTAGAGTGAGGGAGGGGGAGGGAAAGAGACAGAGGGAGACAAAGTAGTTGGAGACAGAGAGCGATAAAAGGCAAATGAGGCAGGAAGCACTTGCTTACGTAACTGCCATTGCCAATACTCTAACCCTACTTGAAGGTCGTGTTACCCAAGAAGGCTAAAAGGCGTGATAATAGTGCTGCTAATCTGCTATTATGGTCTGTATGGTCCTGCTAATATGAACTTAATGTGAATTCTCATCACACTGACAAAAACAATTAAACTGCTGATTGCTCAGACGGACAGAGCTTACGCACATTCCCTGCCATACGCACAGGACACATGGGAAGATGTGAGTCACTGCTATTATTATCTGGGATATTAAAGATATATGAGATATCAAGCGGCATCTCAGAGAGAGACAGCGAAGGGGGGAGAAGGAGGAGAGAGGATTTGCAGGAGTGTGCGTAAAATGTGGCTCTAAAAGTGTCTTTCTTCTTCCCTCGCAGGTGTCTGTCGTCACTGAAGTGTTAAAATGGAGTCCACTCACCTCCTGGGCGGCTCTAAGAAGAGAGTAAAGATCCACCCTCACACCGTCACAGCCAAATACGCCACACACACCCCCTACTCCCCTCAGCCTGGAGTGCACACGCACTTCCCCCAGCCCGGCGACGAGGGCTACGATGACGCTCCGTCTTTTGAGGACTTTGGCTCCTTCCTGGAGGAGACGTCAGACAAGAAACAGCTGACGGAGAGCAAGAAGTGGCCTCTTACTCTGTTTGGCTCCAAAGACAGAGACAAGGACACGACCAGCAAACCTCAGGCTGCTGGTGGAGCAGATGGGAGCGAGGGGGGAGCCAGAGGAGCAAAGGGGTCTGCGAGGGGGGTAGGGGAACAGCTGGCCAGTTTTGGGGAGGCGTCTGTGTCTGCGTCTCGGCTCACCTGGGTGGGGCTCCTTGGCGCGGCGCTGGCTCACGGCTGCTTGATCGTTCTGACCCGCCTGGCCTCCGAACGCTTCAGCCTGGGCCCCCTGTTTCTGCTCTTGGTTCGGTCCATCTTCCAGCTCGCCTCGGTGGCCGTGCCGCTGCACAGGGGGGAGAACCCTTTCGGACCACAGGGCTATCGCCTGCGCCTGCTCTGCTACGGCATCGCCTACTCTCTCTCCCTCTGCTGCGCCTACTCCTCGTTAACCTTCGTCTCTCCTGGAAACGGCACGACGACCTGGCGCCTGGCAACCACGGCGCTGTCAGCCACCCTGGCCTTCCTGCTCCTTGAGGAGAGGCTGGGATTGGCCGACGTCATCACCATAGCTGCGGGACTGTGCGGTCTGGGGCTTGTGTTACTTCCCACGGCAGACGAGAGCAATTCGGATTCGCCCACCGACCCCGTCGTGTTCTGGAGGGGCGCGTTCGGCTGGTCCCTTTCGGCTCTTGCCGGCCTGTGGATGGCTCTGGCGCTGGTTGGGTATCGCTCCCTGAAGGAGAGGGTGGGCGTGGGCACGGCTTTGTTCACAGTAAGCTGGACGGGCTGCCTTCTCGCCCCGGCCTCCTTGGTTCTTCTCCAGGAGGGCTGGTCGTGGCCTACGAGCGCCCAAGCCTGGGGCCTGGTCCTGGGCCTGGTCGCCTGCTCGGTAGCAGCCTTTCTTGGGATGACACATGCCCTCACCCGGCTCCACCCAGCTCTGGTCTCCGCCTCTCAGAGCCTGGAGGTACCTATTGCCATGCTGCTGCACCTGGCCGTGCTGCCGTTGGCTCCCACCGCGCCGGAGGTCGTCGGGAACGTGATGGTGATACTGAGCGTCGGCTGGCTGGTGGCAATGAAGCTGCTGCCCTCTCGCGGGGGCGGACGCCGCCAAAGGGAGGAGTATGAGGAGATTCTGGACTCGCCCATCAAATAGACATCTCTCCTCTCCTCCTCGAACCTCCTCCCCCTCTTCCCCTCACTTCCTGCTTCATGAGATTGGTTCCAGTGTACATAAGAGACTGCTTAGTGTTTATCGGAGCTTTATCTATTTTGTATTGTCGTCTTTGCTTTTGGGAAAGTGCCAATATTGTGTTGTCTGTTATGGTGACTATGTGACGTGATATTAAAATCTCTTTGATGAGCACAACGCATTCCTGAAGCCACTTGTAATCAGTGTGTGCGCGTCTATATTGGCTACAAGAGTAATGTCACTCACTTTAACCAGCCAGCTGAGGGTTACACAAGGATTGATGCTATCTATTTGGCTGCTGGCGCAAGAGAGAGAGAGAGAGAGAGAGAGAGAGAGAGAGAGAGAGAGAGAGAGAGAGAGAAAGAAAGAAACAGGAGACAGGAGGCAAGGGAGAGAGAGGAGTGAGACACACAATCACAGGAAGATAAATGGGCGTAGAGGGAGAGAAGATGATGGGATTGGCATACAGATAAGAAGCAGGGGAGAAGCGAGAGTGATGGCAGATGACGAAACGGAGATGAAAGAGGAGGAAGCCAGGATGGAACGCAAGGCCGACGGTGGCCGGTTATTTGTGCCACGTCTGGCCAGCTGGCTGATAAAAACACTGTTCTGTGTGCGGGGGAACAGTCATTACGTCTAATAACTACCCGTCTGACACATAAGCACCACCGCTTTCCTTTCCTGGGTCTCTCCTGCTCTATTTTCCTCATCATTATCCTCCCACTTTTCTCCTTTCTCCCTCTGTCTCTTCTTCTGCGTGTTAAAAAATGAATGAAGCGGTAAAATGGGATGACATGACAAAGCTTCCATTCACTAAAATCCGCTTACACGTTGCACAGATGGAGATGCTCAATAAAAACAAGTGCCCCCGCACTGAACAGAGCAGCGTGCATGTGTGCGTGGTCTACACCATGCTGAGACAGGTGTAGTAAAAAGTCTGAACACGAGATCTAATCACCGTCCTTGTTACTCCGTCGAGATGCTCCTGTGCATCTTGTGAGTTGTGACATTCAAGAAATAGGCCAGGAAAAAAAACGTTCTCCACCCAGCTGCAGATTTATAAGAAAAGATGCACACACACACACACACACACACACACACACACACACACACACACACACACACACACACACACACACACAC
>JBAJHX010000115.1:7082590-7114264 GCA_037176925.1 Amniataba percoides
ACACACACACACACACACACACACACACACACACACACACACACACACACACACACACACACACACAGACACACACTTACGTAGACATGGGCACAAGTATGCATTCATGCCATGGTTGTAAGCCTTTCATTAGTGAAAATACTCGTGTGATGTCAGAGCTCTGGCCTAATTAAACTCACATACGGTTCAAATGTTCTTTGTTGCTGTATTTTGCCTGGTACTTGAATGTGCAGACATTGAGTCAAGCGCAAATTTAAGGTACTTGTATAATTTTATTACTCTCCATACTTTTACATCTCAGAGGAAAATATTGTACCTTTCCTCAGTATTAGTTGCAGGTTGACCATTTTTAAATCAAGTATAATGTAAGTTTTAGAAGTGATAGATTAAATAATTGAAATACATAAATGGGTGACAAATGAAGTATCTCAGTATGGATCCTCCAAAACAGCTTCAGGGCTCCTTGCCAAGTTTGTGCCAAGTCTCTGACCCCCATTTATACATACAACCTTTATTCAATCAAGTAATCTCATTGAGATCTCATTGAGATCAAGATCACAAGAGACCTGAGTGCAGCTTATAGATGGAAAAAAACAAAGCCAGACATAAGAAAAAGACAAGCAGCATCAGGGAGAGTCAAAGACATCGCTAAATAAATCTGCAGATGAACCATTTGATGCTATGGTGATGGTGGTGAAGCGCATGATGGTCCAAATTCTTGCATAGGTCTAGGTTGAGATCTGGTGGCTGTCAAGGCTGTAACATTTAAGTAATATCTTTCTCCACTGTTTTATTCAGTACTTTCCTTTCATTTGTCTCCAGTCGGTATATATACATTTGCAAAAGTAGTTCCTCTTTAACCAGCTATAACATTACATTACTGCTTAAATCTTGATACATCGCTAAGAATGATTAAATAATATAATTTCAAATAATGTTAATGGCACTCACTGGGGTCTTTATGCTGTATAATGAGTATCTTAGTTTTGGTAACTACAGTAAATTGTGATGATAATACTTTAATGTTCTCTCTGTCAGTCTTCCTCTCTTATGCTTTGCTCCTTTTACTGCTGTCTTATTTGCTCAATTTGCTCAAAACCCCAAAATAAAACACTATAAAAATGAATGAAGGGGTGATCTGGGACCAAAAGCCATCACACAGAAGTTTTAGAAATGCACAGAAAGTGCCTCCAGTCACCACCAACCAACTGTGTGGTTTAGAAAAATGAATTTCTGTGTGCATGCCTGTAAGAGGGACGTGTGTAAGAGTTCTGGCAGGGTTTCATAAATCATAAACACTCGGAGCATCGTAAGTCGCGGCTTCTTAACATACAGACTCTTAAAGCAGCTAATGAGAGTGTGACGCCTGCACAGAGTTAAACAGGATCCAAAACCTCTCGCACACTTTCTTGCGGGTGTCGGTATTTGCAGACATCACCACAACTACACAAACACTGAGGTGGTGGTGTTAACTCTGGCACGTGTAGGAAAGGATCGTGCACACACACTGACTCAGACAATGTGTGGGCATGTGCATGAACATGTAAGTGTGCAGCTCTATAAATGACCGCGTGGGAGGAGGGAGGAAACATTTCCATGAGGCTGATTACGTTGTTTAATACGTTTTTATTCATTAAAGTGAACCCACAACATTTATGGTACATCTAAATTCATTGTCGCCAGACGTAAACAAGCTCACATATATAAAAAAAGGAGCCTTTAAAAGTAACACTGAAACATGAGTATGTGCAAAATCATTATCACTGTAGTCTTCCCAGTCAATCTTTTATTATATTTTCCCTCTGGGTAATTCATGTGTCTCCTCTGTCCTTCCTCGCTGTCCCTGCCTGCTCTATCACTCTGCTAAGCTGCAGGTGAACCTTCTCCAGCTCTGTTGCTATGGCAACCAGGGCCTTTTCCATTGTGGCCATGTCCAGTGGTAAAGTCACTTCCTGCTCCTTTAGGCCAGATGAGAATGGTTTCATCCCCCAACCAAGTGTTACCCCTAAGCCTCCAGGTCTGGGAGTCGGTTGGTGTCCCACCCTGCTGTCTGCTGGCACCACTCTGTGGCCTCGACTTTCCTCCAGCCGCTTGAGCCGGACATTCCCCTCGTGGCTGCTGTGCAGGAGCTGCTGCAAGGTAGCATTTAATCTCCTCTCCCTCTCTGCGTCCTTCTCCCGGAGCTCAGCGAAGCCTTGTTGCAGCCTGACACTCGTCTGCTGTGCTTGTGCCCTGCACGCTGACTCGAGGCTTGGTACACACTGCTGGCATGTGCCCTTACCCAGCTTGTCCACCTGAGTCCTCAGAGAGACCATACCTCCGCAGCATTTCTCTAGAGACTCCAGCAGCATGTTCTGCCTCATGTGGGAGTCTTCCAGAGCAATGAAAAGTTTGTCCCAGCGGGAGAAATCTGTCACCTGGCATGGTGTGGTCGGAGTTTCCCCTTGTAGACAACAACCACAGAGATGCATCAGTTACACAGTATCATAGGAGTTGAAAAGTTATTGACATTAACCAAACTTAAATAATTGAAAAATATTACACTTACATATATATTACAATATAACACTTTATGATAATTTAATAATCTAACTTTACTGTATGAATGTGGTACAAATAAAATACATTACATAGTACTTACACTAACAGTGGGAAAAAACAAGACTATTTTATTAATTTATATATATATGTAAGAAAGTTATACAACATGTCTCATGCTATATTAGTGTTACTTACTAAGCATACAGTATAAACAGAGGAACACACAAAAATCCCATTAACCTATTATCAGCATAAAAACTTAGACCTAGCTTTGAATATATGTGAGTATGTTTTTATCTTCAAGGAAGTAAGATATTTTTTTTCTAAGCTTTTGTTTTTTCACTCCATTTGTACAAAAACTGTAAATGTGGTATCTTCTGCAAAAAAAATGTGCATTACAATTTGAACAGCAGAGGTGTTTATGTGGGTATATAGACATATGAATACTGTATTTACTACATAGATGGACCATGACCAGATCCTTCGCTAATTAATCAGTGTTCATTGATTAATTATTAGTCAAAACGCACGAGAATTATTTTATTGGCTTTGTACAATCAGGCACAGCAGCTGAGGATGAATTCCTCACAATAAACCATCTGTTCAAACAAGTGTGGGACAAAAGAGAGACAACAGCACAAATAAACAAAACTCACCCTCCTGCTGGTCCTGTGAGATCTCGTTGCCATAGTTGTCCGCATAGTTTCCCTCATAATCAACCTCATTGACAGACAGAGATGCACCCGTTAAGCCGAGCACACACAGCACACACCACATCTCGAGCACATGCATGATGGAGCTCTGAATGTGCTGCTTTCACAAGTGTCATGAAAAAATCTGGTAATATCAGGTGTGTTTTCTCTCAGCTTTTCCTCACCCGCTTTACTATACGTCAAGCTCTTCACACTGAGCCAACTGTTGCGGGTGCTGAGTTTATAACGAGGGAAGAAGGAGGGAAGTTAGGAGGGTGGGACAAAGGTGGGGGTGCTGCGGAGGTTGGGTGAGTAATGCTTCAGTGGAGGTAATATGTCAAAAGGCAAACTGAGTGGGAAATAAGGGTATTATGGGGAAAGACAGGGAGATTTACAGGGGTACAGGGAAAGCTAGAGGGACAAGAAAGGGGTGGAGGCAGGAGAGGAACGAGAAGAGGAATGAAACAAGGCGAAAGGAGGGCCCACCATGCAGAATGAACACTCGCTTTGACTCATGACCATATGACATTCGAGAAATAACCGTCCCTTGCTACATAATCTTAATCAGTCTGGGATGATCGGTAACTTTTGGTTTTTATTTCGTGTTTTTTTATTTAAATTTTAGCTAAGGGTAACAAACTTTAGACACATATTGCTTCATAACTGACATAACTGGGTCAGTTACTGATTCAGTATAACAAAACTCCACCTTTTCATACACTGTGACAAAAAGTACCCTTCATAAAATCTCTATCAGGGAAATGAAACATATGTTCCATCTTCACTTAAATTTTTCAGATTTTTGTCTTTATATCATGAAATGTTTGAGCTTTAAAATCAGTCGAAGTTCAGTTTGATTGTTTTCACTAAATAGAAGATTATAAGATGAGATGCAGTTGTTGTCCACCTTCATACAACACAAACAGAAAGTAATGAATCAATAAGAAAAAGGAATCAAATCAGAACAGAATAAGAATACCTGTATTAAAACAGACACAGAACACAGTAGTGGCACTGAAAGCAAACATTAATATACGTAGAAAACACACAGCTATGTATATACCTACAAAGAAACACACAATGTGTACACTCTAAACTATTTTTAGTAATCAATAAGCAAAACCAAATGATTCCTTCTGCAAAAAGTCCCTTTGTCCACTACATAATGACATTTCTTTTTACAGGTTGTTTCAATCCACGCACTCTCCCGTCAGTCTGTTTGCCTCTTTAACCTTTTTACTGATGAGTCAGAGCCTCTCCCAGCTCTGTGTATCAACACCAAATCCCTGAACCTAAAAAAGTCACAACATTGCAGACTCTTGGTAAGAATTTAACTTTCAATTAATCTGTTTTGACCACATGAAATTTAATTTTGTTGCTAGGCAACGGTGCATTTTTTTTTTTTTTTGCTTTCTGGCTGAGATTGTATTTTGTTGCTTGGTTACCTCATAGATTAAACATTCAGTGAAGAGGAATTACGAGTTATTTCTACTGTGGCCAAATGCCCTTATTCTTATAGACAGCAGTCTCTGGTCAACAGGTGTTGTGGATAAGCAGCAGAAGTAGGACATGTCAAG
Organism: Amniataba percoides; assembly: GCA_037176925.1. NCBI lineage: Eukaryota > Metazoa > Chordata > Actinopteri > Centrarchiformes > Terapontidae > Amniataba > Amniataba percoides. The sequence goes on from JBAJHX010000115.1 coordinate 7,087,401, forward strand.
GTCAACGGAAAAGGCCCTGACCTTTCTACTCTCTGCAGGCCTCCTGACTAAGCCCCCCCACTGCAGATGTCAGCGTGTCTGCCAGTAAATGTATTATGATTTTCTCAGTCTGGCGGGCTGTAATTGTAGCAGAGGGACAAACTGGGGTGGACGCTGGCAGGTTTATCTCAGGAAAAGAGAGAACATGCAAAGGAAGAGATTGACAGACAGAGAGTTGCAGAGAGAAAGTGAAGAGGTGGAGACAGTCGGTGAGGAAAGGCACAGAAGAACAGAGGAAAGCTGTATAATTTTTCCTTTCCTCATTGAAGTAAAAATACCTCACTGTCGGCACGAGTGTGTGCATTTCTCTTGCCCAGTTCCATAAAATGCAGGTAATTAGGACACCTTCAGGAAAGCTATAAATGTGTTTGTGGGAACTCGCAGGTGTGATATATAACTCCATGTGTGTGCATGTCTGGAAGAGTCGGGGTTCTCCTCTCCTCTTCTTTTCTCCCCACAAGTCGTCTGTCTATTAAGGTCCTCATATGACTCCGTAAAAGAGGAGCTACATTTATCAACAGCCACCAGACGCTGTTTACCACCCCAACCTGCACACCACACCTCCAGTTTAGCTGTCACACAACTCGCTCCCAGCTGGCAGTGAGGGGGAGGAGTGATGAGAGATGACAGATTGATGAAAGCGTAGCACAGAGAGGAAGATGGAAAGGGAAAGGACAGAGAGATAGATGATGAAAGTTGGATTTATGGAGTGTATTCCTTGCGTGTTAGCACCGATTTTATGCATCCCAGCGGAGGGAATTAGAGGAGAAACAGATCCTGTGCTCTGGTTTATCCTGATGCTTGGATAAAAAATGGGACAATGGGTGTTGTCGGCAGAGCTCGCATTAGCTAAAAACAGCCAATTTAAAACAGAAACGGGGCTTTACTGATGAACAAACCGCATGCTCACACTAACACAGCAGTCAGCCAACACAGGCCACTTTTATGAGACCTGGGTGTTACCCTTTTTTTTTAATCCCCAGTGTGTAGGACGGGGAGGGGAGGAAACAACGGACATGTTATTGAAATATAGTACACCATAAAACAATAGAGCCATTGTAAGGATATGGACAACATATATTGATGTCTCTAATGATGTTTAAAGGAGTGTAATAGCTGATGAAATATGATGCAGTGAGGTTGCTTCATATAGAATGATCTGATCTGCTTTATAAATTGTGTCTCAATGTGTCTGAGCCAGTGGGAACAGTGACTTGTATTAAATGGAGCACCTCAGGGCTCTGTGACTGGCCCGTTTCTATTTCCTCTTCACATAAATAATTTGGTGTTAATGCAAGTGGATAGATTCATTTTTATACAGATGATAGAGGTTTGTATACCTGTGGATGTTCTCAGCTCACTCAACTCAAACTTCAGATAGATCGAAATAGATGTTTTTTCTAAAGCTATGATAAAGCCAAAAAAGTGGCTACAGCTCATAAGGAAGACAATAGAAGTGACCTGTTAGAAATATCAAGACAATAGTATGAATGCTATTTCTAGACACACATACTGTCTGTCTTTTGAAGCGAGGAGACAGCCGTTTGCATTTCCATCTATCACTGTAATCGGTGTATTTTAAAATCATCACTATCATGTCTGCAAATTTCACTTAGCCATTCTGAACCATATCTCAGATCACAATTGTATATCTGCTATCTGTCCTAATGAACAAACAGAGATGCTGTTTTGGCCAACTCGTCGTTGCTAAAGAGGCTTCCAATCTCAGTGGGATTTTCCTGGTTACTGGTAGATATAGAAGTAAAATAATAATAAAAAAAAAAAAATAATAAAATAATGTACTTTGTCTATACACAGAAAGATAATCAGACTGTGCCCCTCAGGTAGAGGGAAGGATGCAGCCAAATATAATTACAGACATCCCACTTCCCTTATCTTCTTTCATAACTCACTCATGTCAACCAGACCTGCAAAACATCATTTCAGCTTCCTCTTCCTTCCTGCATCACACAGGAAAATCTAATGAAGACCAGAGAGAGCTGCTGACGAGCAGGGCTCATACCGGAAATGATAAAAATAAGCTGGAATCATAGCAGGGACTTGCTATATCAGTGTGGCGGGAAGAAACTCACAAGCAGCTAGGGACAGATTTAGGAGAATCTATTCTAGTTTGGCTGAGTCATAGGAAAACAGCAGGGACGAAACACAGTTTAATCTGTCTTTGAGCAGTGCATGTACCTCCTGCGAGGCCCCTCTAACATGCAGAGCTGATGCAGTGGTGTGATATCAGTCATTATGGTGTCATCGAACCACAGGCCTCTACACTGTACCCAGATCAATATCACATAACATACGCCTAATCGATCTAATATGTTTGTACAGACGCAGACAGTAAAGGGGAGAGGAAGTGGCAGCAAATTACAGGACAAAAACAGACACACACACACTTTAGTCTGTGTTTTTTGAGTAATATTTGTAGCATCCCATTACCCTGATAATACAGTTAATAATACTGCAATCAGTGAGGCAAGCCAAGCTAAACTGCAAAATTGCATGCCTTGTCATAAATATTACTAGACCTGGTGTGGGAAGCCTGATCGAGATCTCGACTTGGAAATGATTGTGTGTGTGTAAATCTAGGTCGGAAGGTTTGGCTGGCACATAAGCCAACGTCAGAGGAGATTTTATTGAGGAAATACGAGAAAGACTTCGACTGAAGAACAAAGACACAATCCACACTTGATTTTGATTGACGTGACATCACTGTTTGCATATTTATTTCCACATCTTCACAAGAATCAAACCTCGCACTAACATCAGCTCAATGCACAACGTGTGTCTGAGTTATGACTGCATGTGCATGCAGTTTAAAACTGGCACTGACTAGATATGTGGACACTGCAGCTACTATCCATACACACTCACATCTTTACGTATTGGGACGAAAGCGTAGAGCACAGAGCCGGTGGGTGATTACATCATTAGGGTCATTGCTACATTAATGTGTGTGTTTCCATCCAGCGTCCCCAGAGTGGCCTCACACCACAGCAGAGCAGGTCTACCCTGCCGAAGAAAATCAACAACATCTGGATGTGGAAATTTCTACCCATTTCACCTAATGGGAGCTTTAAGGGGGTAAAAGGGTAAAAATGAACATGTGATCTGACTGCATTTAGGGGGGAAACACCCAGAGTATTTTATACCATGCTATAGCATAAAGGTCCCGTTCAGCTTGGCGTCTTGTCACCTGGCTGGGTTCACCAACACACAGAAGTCACGTTTTATATGGAAAATGACCTCAACTCAAACAAGGAACATGAGTCAAGATGGGGTAAAGCCGCACACATACACACACAAACATACACACTCTTTAAAAAGGTGTCACAGGATTTGGGGACGCTGTAAACATAGGTGAGTGCACACAGGTCACTGACAGACATGGACATGACACGTGAATTGATGTTTTCACATCAAAAACAAACACACAGTTGGCACAAAGCTTCGGTCTTTCTCTCACTTAAAATGTAAAAAAAACACACACACACACACATACACACAATTACAGCATAACAGTCAGTCAAGCCTTGTTTCCCAGCCAGAGACTAGGAAATAATACACAGCAGACATTACAGCCATTGCTACATGAGGGGACTGATAGTCGACAGTCCTCATTTTCATACAACATGAATAATATTAATATGGCTAAAGGCTAAGGTTACTGTGGCACTACATCACGTTTAGAAAAATAAGCACTTTACAGCCACTTCACATTATTTTCCCTATGGGATTAATTAATGTTATTTTTAATGTACCACATATAATAATGATAGTGTATCTGTTCGTTTCTAATATAGTCTGTATTGTCTGATCTTCATTGTCAATTACCACTGGTCCCAGTCAGATCCAATCAAAGTCTGTCCAAGCTGACATGTCTTTGGTCTGGTGTCACACCTCTGAGTCAGACATTAGCCTCTACTGAACCACAGACTCACTGGTTGTAGACACCTCCTGGACATCTTCTCAGTTAATGGTGGGCAGCTCGTTTGCAGTTTCATTGGTTATTTGAGGCTCAGTTGCCATGCCGTTGGTTGTCAAGGTTTCAACAGCTGTGTCATCGCTTGTTACCGTTTCACTGGCTGCTGCGTCTGCAGTTTGAGACCCGTTTGAGGTTCCGCTGAGTTCAGAAGTGAGGGATGCTGTTGTTGGTGTTGTCAGAATACCGGCACCGTTGGTTACTGCAGCTGTTGCTCCGTCGGTTGGTGTGCCAGCTGTTCTGCTGCGTGTGGTGATCTGATCTGATGGGTGACTGTCTGGATTTGGTGCACAGACAGGATCAAAAGCCTGGTTGGCGGTTGAACAGTGGCTGGCTGCCTGGCCATTGGTAAAGTGGTTGTTATTGTTGTTATTTGTCTGATAAGGTGGCTGTGAGGTTACAGAGGAATCGGTGGTTGTTTTCTCAGTTCTGGGTGGTGGATTTTCCGTCCACGAGTCCTGATCAAAATCTGGAATTTGGTGGACGACTATGGGAATTGGAGTGACCTGATTTAACCCGATGGGCTCATTGGCTACATGATTGCTTGCTAATGGCTGATTAACGGCTTTACTAATTTCTGACTGCCAGTTATTGGAGCAGAGGACGGCAGGAATGCTGTAAAGGGAAAGAAAATCATAACCAGGCTGTTAATGTGAAAGGTTTATTTTGCTTTTAAAATGATTGTAAATGCTAATAATGTGAAATAATTAATTTGCTTTAAAAATTATTCTCAGCAGCCCTGTGTTCTCTGTGAGACCAGATGTTCTGGCTACTACAAATACATCTTTGTGGGCATTTCTTTCCAAAAACAATATTTTTTCTTTCTTTGGGCGCACAAATAAACAAAAAACACTAGCACATTTTGTCAGTGTTCAGTGTCATTTCATATCTCAGATAATCTGATGGATTTTTAAAAATTGTTTATACAGATTAAGAAATGGTCGAATTGTCTCCAACCATAAAGGTACACTTTGTTGCCATAATTAGGTACATGGTTTTCACTGATCAGCTGTGAATTGGCAGCTTGGTACTGCTGTTTGAAAACAGATGTGAGAAAACTAATTCTTAATTCAGATGAAGAACCTAAGTTTGTGAAAAAAAAAAGAAAAATTAAAACCCATGATGGTGTTTTCAACCAACATCAGGAATAATAAGCAATGAGTGTTTAGGAGATGTAAAGCAGACACACAGACCTGGCCAGCTGTCTCTGAAGCTCCTGAGCATGTTGGTTACACTGGTCGAAGTAACAGGCCTGAGCCTCCACAAAGTCAGTCAAGCTCCGCATGTGGTTGGTCTAAAAAAAAAAACCCATACACATACACATAAAACAGATGGAAAAACAGAATTAAAAATGACAGAGAACGTAAAAAAAAAAAACAAAACAAAAAACAAATGAATGCAATTTGCATCTTTAATTGACTCTGTGTGTGTTTGTGTTGTTAATACGTGAGTGTTGTTGATTCCTTCCACAACTCGTCTTGTCATTTCTGATTGTCGATCGAACAGACTCTGACAGATCCTCAGCTCCATCTCTGCCTGCACACACACATAATCATCTTTTATGGTCTTTCTAATTATGTCTAGCTTTTTCTCTGCACATTTCCCATTAGCAAATCCAAATCCCAGAAGGGCTCATATCTAAATGAACTAAACAATAGAAAGAAGACTATTATTGCAAATAACAGGACCGTGCTCAATTCTATACAATGCTATAACTGCAGACAGTGTTAAAATCCTCACCCTCTATAACAACATGATGAATATTTCTATCGGCTCCGTGTGCGTAAAAAACTAAACATGAACTCACCTGAGAAATTTCCTGCGCCCATATCTGAGTGGATGATAGAGACAGAAGAGGACAAATGACTTACCGAGTGACTAAAACAGAAAGTTCAGAGGTGCCAGTCAATGCTAATGTCCCCGGAGTGCAACTGACCTTCAGCCATTTAACACGAAGGAAGCTGAACATGTAGGAGACGTGAGAGAAGTAGTCGTCGTCCAGTGGGTTTGCATTCAGGTTCTGACAAAGGGATGGGAAAAAGCAGATATGTGGAATGAAAAGTAAGATAAATACATCTATAGGTATTTAAAGGTTATTCTTCTAAATAAGTGAAGGTCAAGACATACTCTGGCCTCTCGTTCTGCCTCGTGGGCTTTCCTCAGTCTGGTATTAGCTATGTCCAAGTCCAGACGCTTATTCACCAACATCCTGCGCTCTTCCTGTGAACACAAGCAGTTTTTAAAAAACCTCTGTAAGTATACAAACAATTCATAAACAACAGACTGAGAGGGAGCAAAAGAACAAAGAAACATTAGAGGAGCAAATACTGAGGATGTGACATCCAAAACATGCAATTAAATGCCACAATCACAATGGTGATGTGTTTGTGTTTGTTTGTGTGTTACCTGTATGGCTCTGTATTCCCCCTCAGAGAAACTCTTCAGAGGGGTGAGAAAGTGGATGTTAGTGCTTTGAACAAACTTCCTTTCTGCCTCTCCAAGCTGCTTCTGAGCCTCTCCGCACCTCAGCAGTGCCGTTCCTGAACACAATACACAAATATTAGGCTGCACCTGCAAACTATATACTGATGTGATGTAAGCCATATTATTCTCATCAGCAATATCCACATAAATGTGTATGCACTCACCATAGGGTGTGTTGGATCCGATCTCCAACCCAGCCTGGATCATTTGGTCTCCTAGTCCCTCATGGGCACGAGGCCGAGGTGGGATGCTCCAGTCCAGATGCTCGTACAGCCGGTCCTCTAACCGTGCTCCTGTTCATCAGAAAGCTCAATTTAGGTTCAAGTACAGTTTAATTGTGGAACAAAACAGTGGGCATGTGCTTGCAAACTTCTGCTACTTGCCATTAGCCATTAAAGTACACCTAAGCTAAACAAAAATTATTCTTCAGAAAGACAAAAGAGCCTCAGGCGACAGACGAACATGACACGATCTGCAAACATATCCTTAATGCTGAACGGTCCCCCTTATTTGATAGATTTCAGACCACATCCACTCGTAATTCCATTAGTGGAGGTAATTGGATTCAAACAGGCAAAAGAATAACCGTCCCTATTCATCTGAACGGGCCATTACCGTCAAAGCAAACAGCTGAAACACTGTGTCCCAGAGGTAAAGACTCATGGTCATCATTCAGTGGTTTAATGTACAGCAGAATGACGAGCGCCCACTCGTTGGTGACAGAACAGACGAGAAGATATTTATCAGGACAAAATGTTTGGCAATTTAATTATCTACAATTGTGGTACGATACACTACATGAAAATAAAATGAGAGAAATTTTTCTTATTAATCCTTATTCAAATCACTGCCAGCCCAATATCTTTAATCACCTATTTCACTTAAAGTCCCAGTACATAATTTCTTTATATAATATTATGTTCAGCATATAGGTGGTATTAGGGACTTTGGCTTTAATTAAACAGATAATATATCAGATGTATATTGATTAAAGGTTAATTAAGAGGTACTTAAAGACCTGTGGACATCTTCAGTAAAGGAATAAAGCAGACGTGCTGCCTCTCACCGGGGTTGGGCTGCAGTAAGACCTCAGTCTGGGAGATGATCCGGTCCGTGCAGGTCTTGGTGGCGTCTGCCCGGGCCAGGAGCGCCTCCAGGCCGGGCTCCAGCTCGGTCTTCTCGGCCTGCCCGAGACTCTCCCCCGTGTACTGAGAGAGGAGAGTTACGGTATAAAATGTCAACAACAACTTTTTAAATAAAGAATAAATAAATAAAGATTTGTTGAACTAAGCGCCACACACTTCCTGTAGCATTATTCTCTTAAGGAATGATAACAGCTTGTTGTTAGAGGCTGATATTAACGTTTAATAACAACAAACCGAGCCCACACGTAGTTTATTTACTATTTAATCACTACGTGGTTATATTTCCCCCCAATATTACCGATTATCCTCCTTTTTTCCCCTTCCTACCTGGACGGCCCGGTTGATGAACTGACCCGCGTCCACGGCCAGCCGTGTCAGATCCATGGCAACGACGTCCCCAAGGTCGCGCGCTCCCCGGTGGGTCTCCGCGGAGATGTTAACGGTCCTCCGGCCGGCCTGAGCCGCCTATAAAAGGCCGAGCGGCGGAGAGCCGCGGCAGGAGCTCGCTGACCTCGTCATGGCCGCGGACGTTAACCGACCCGCTCGGCGTTAGAGCCAGATTATGGTCCGTTAACACCGGAGGCGAGCACCTGCGTGAGCTGCTGACGCTAAACGCCGCCTCTGAGCGGTTGGCTGCTTTCGTTACTGCTTAAAAAAAACACCGGAAAAAACTCGGTTAAGTCGTAAAACCTTTTTTTCGGTACACCAACGGCCAGTCGCAGTCAGAAATGACTCTCCGCTGTATTTATACGAGCCGTTATCTCCGTCTGCTTGAGCGGCTTTTAATTTGTTGTCTCAAACTGGAGCGTCACCGCCGCATGTAATTATCAATCAATTATCAATCAATTATTATTAATATATTAACTTTTAATAGCCATCTCTAAAAAGAAAATGAAAACGACAAACACCAGTATGAAGATATCTTAGATGTAAAAAAATACCCCAACAAATTTACATACTTCCGGTTTCAGAATAAAAGCATAATCTCGACCTACCAAAAAAAAAACTACAACTGAACATTTCACTACTGCATTAAGTAGCCTTTTGTGAGAATGACTGCTCTTAAAAAAAAAAAACAAAAAAAAAAAAACAACTCTTTTGTCAATCAAAACCAGATGGTAAAGACGACAATGTGCAGTCTACAGGTAATTAAGCTTGTTGTTAAGCTCCAATAACTAACTATAAAGGTAATCTAGCCACTGTAAATAATGTAAAAAAGTCATCCAATGGCATCCTCAAAAAGATCCATTATCCCACACTAGTTTGGAGAAACTCCTCTTGCTCTGAAACAAGTATTATAAAGGCTTCTATCCAAAAGCAAGCCGCAGCAGCAGCCACGCATTGACAAAAAGAAGAAAAGTAATGATGACAAATACGCTGACCTTTTGAGTGTCTGAGCTCATGACTGGGCAACAAAAATAAATGCTGCTCACTGAAAGAATCTCTACATCTCTTACTTCACACTGCCACCCTGACACAGTCTTCTTCAGCTTCTTAAGGCTTTCATAAGCAAACACTCCTCTCTAATTGGCATTCAAGTGAAAAGGGTGATCTGATTGGACCATTGGGTATGTGCAACAGGTGAGAAACACACACACAGAGGATTAAAGCAATCTGACTGCTGAAGAGACGAAGGAGGGTTAAGAGATTAGAAGACACAATTCCCACAAACACATTCATCTACAAATCTGCAAAACACATCCTTTATTATAAGAAAATGTACAGCAATGCAAAAAAATATCCTCCGTTTCCAGAAAACAGGAAACTGTAAACAATGATGCAAGTACTAGAACAAAAAAAAAAGTGTTTGTGTTTTTATTACTACTTTACGTGCATATATTTATTTGCACTTGCTTGGAGTCTCATCAGAGCACTTGCGGTTGTGTTGTGTACGTATTTTATCACAGGGAAGCATTTCAAAGTTTATCTGAATTGCTTTCCTCTCTTTTTTTTTTAAATGTAGGTATGTGTTTTACAGGTAGGGCCCCCAGCCCAGATACATCTGACAGAGCAGTTTGTCGTCTGTGGCCTCCTGTATGAGGTAGTGGACGTGTCCCTCTATGGACAAAGGCAGACCCAGCACTTTATTCCTGCTCTTTATTACTCCCTGCAGACGCTGCTCGATGTCACACACGTGGGTTTTAGCCTGGCAGGGAAGGAAAGGAAAAGATAAAATGATACAGTCACACATATAATAAATATATTATACAAGCATGCTGCACTAAATAGAAGTAAACATCCTGCAGGAGGCAAAATTGAAGAAATGCACACACCTTTTCGTTAACTATCTCTCCTGTCTCATTAGCCTGAGCTTTAGAAAGTCCTTTGGCTTGTTTGCTCCACTCCACTAGCGGGTCATGAAGGAACGTCTTAAGTACACTTAAGAGAGGAAATTAAAAAATTAAAAACACATGATGATTTCACCAGTGAGCATTGGCATCAAATGCATAATAGTATTTTCAATATGGACAATGAACTTTAAATTAACTTTAAATAAATTTAAGTTTACTGATGCCAAATTTAATCCGCTGATTCTCTTTGTTTTATTGTTGTGTCCCGTTTAACTTTTTTGGAATATCTGATGAGCATATTTCTGCGTACCTCATGAGTGGTTCTCTCTGGTCTCTCATTAGTCTCAGGGTGACCTCGCAGGCCTGCCTGAAGAGACCCTCGGTACCCATCGGGCCCATGGCATGGACCATGTTCTGGGTCAGTCGGAAGGGAACCACCTCAGGCACGTCAAATGTCTCCCCCTAGTGGAGGGGGAGAGAAGGAACGAATGCAGAATGAAGGGGAGATGACAGAAAAAAGTACTCCACAAGTATGTAAAACATTTTCTACTTTTTCATGATTTCTACTAAAGGATTTACAATATACTCCTAATCTATTCAGATTGTAAGATGATTAACACAAACCTTGTTGAAAAGGCAGTTGAAGTCAACATGAACACATTCTCCAGTGAAAGAGTCAAAGAGGATGTTTTCTCCGTGGCGGTCTCCCAGACCCAGGATGTAACCCACCATAGACATCACAGCAGTGGAGCGGCAGTACGCAGAGCGACTGCTGTACCTGTAAATTTACACAATGAATGGTGACAATTTTAGCTCAGAATTTAACCCGACCCTAAATATAATGCAACTCTAACTTTAAAACTTAGAACCACTCAAAAACGCTGACTTTTTAAATCCAGAACTGAAACTGCTCATGTATTAACACACACAGACACATAACAAAGTAAGATGATTGATGCAAAGCAAATAGCAGAAGAGATGCAGGTGAGGTCACACCATGATGTGGGGTCAGGGAAGGTCTGAAGGAACCACTCGTGGAAGACGGGGATATGTCGAGCGCAAAGCACCTCCTTGTGGATTCGCAACTTCTCCTCAAAGGGAGCAGTCTTTGGTAGAATAAGCTTCCTCAGCTCTTTACCGGATAAGTAGATACCTAGAACACACATACAAATATGACCACATTTAAGTATTTCACCACCTTGGTTTATTTTTCTCTTCTTCTTTTCATCATCCTCATGTGAGAAGATACCTCTCTCCTTGTACAGCTTGGTGAGAATGTGTCGTAGTCCGGCGGTGTTGTTAACCCATTCGATGATGCCGCACTCCTCATTGAGGGGAATCACAGCGTACGTTCGGATATGTAGCTCCCTCCGCCTTGACTCTGCGTCTTTACGTAGGCACTACACACACAAATGCACAAAGAGAAACTATATATACACGATAACTTCTGCTTGCTCTGTACTTTCTTCAGAGAGCAGTAACAGTTTTTACACAGTCAACAGAGACGTACTGATTAATTACATACAACTGTACAGTCTAATATGACCAGCACGACAAAATGTTTCATTTTCTATTCATATTGTGCAGAAGAGGTGCTGATTCATCTTCATGATGACTTTTGAGGCTGCAATAAAGCACTAAATAAGATCACACACCCAAACTTAATAAGCTGGAACAGAAGAATCGATGGAGAAAATTACCTCATTACTTATAAAACAGTCAGGACTGAATACAATAAAACAAACTGACTCTCCCTTTCTCTTAAAATTGTCAAACAAAATGTGATTAATTTGCTGCATTTCCCCTCTAGTTCCTGTCATCACACACCTTGTTAATGAGGCAGTTGAACTCCATGAGCCTGCAGTCCTTCCTCATGTCATCTTTAGGTTTACACATCATGGTGTAGCTCCGCCCATCTGAACCCTTCAGACTGATCTTCTTAGGCTTCTGTAAGGAAGCCAAGATCTCCACCTACACACACAAGCACACACAGAGGGGTTAGGTTTCAAGAGATGGCTTTTATGATCAGGAAATCATATTTTGTTCAATCTGTATCACTACTTTATGTCTGAAAACTGCCTTTGCAATCTCGGTTATGGGAGACAAAACCTGTTGAATTCTTGACATTAAGTATTCTCAGGCACCCTCCTACCAAAAAGCCTTAAAAGAATCCACGCCCTTGTTCCCTTTCTCTTACAATGTCATCGAAGCCATCCAGGTATGCCCAGTGTCCGGGGAAGGCGTCATGCTGCGTGTTTGCCCCGCCGGTGGAGGGCAGCGTCGGGATGAGGACCGACTGCAGCGGGATCAGGATCTGGCTGAAGGTCGGCTCCTCCACCAGACGCTTCAGCTGTTTGAAGTGAACGCTCATACTGAGGGTGGTGCTGTTACCATCCACCTGAAAGACAGTTTAGTTTATATTTTACATGTGCACTGCATCTCTGTTCCTGAAGCGGGTCAATAAAAGTTTATTTGATCTAATCTAATCTGTCTACCAATAAAAATCTGTCGGTCCAGATTCATTTAAAATTTTATCGGGAGCCTTTTATATACAAGTATATTTTTATGTTGTGGCTCCACACTCCATTGACATTGATTATTATGAAAGTGCATTACTGTGCCTTAAGATATATGAGCGTATGCCACTGAATATAGAAAAACAGGATGAATACATTCATTATTACTTTTGTAAAAATTTTACACCAATATACAATTATGTAGAGTTAAAAATGAATGAATGAAAATGCACAAACTTTATTTTAAATTTGTGTAATATATAATATGTGTTCGTGTTTGTGTGTGTGTACCGGCTTGTTGCAGAGCTCCAGCAGCTTGTCTGTCAGTCTGTTGGCGTCTCCGATGAATTTCTCCAAAGACTGTTTGAGACTGATGGCTTTCTTAAGGATCTGATTACAGCGATTCATGCGCATGGGGTAGGAAGACTGAAAGAATAAGAACAGACAAACACAGTCAGGAGTGCATGTGGAGTATTATTTTGTAGTTTTTAAGATATGTAGAAGTCTTTGGAATTTATGCAGGTACTAAAACGTCTGCTCATTCAATTACACATAATATAGATAAGGAATTTGTCATGTTTGCAAAGGGAGCTGACCCATTAAATGTCAAAACAGGCTTACAGTTCACACACATCTGTAGCTAAACATAAAGTACATACAGGAGATGCAGATATGTGCAGGCATTCAGACAAGGTGTAACACCACTCTGTGACCATGTCTTGAAAAATGAAACAGCAACTCAGTTTCATAAAGTCCTGATTATTATCATGGTGACAGAACACACACACGGACACACAGATACACATCTACCTTTGAGACAGCAGTCATTAACCACATAGCCTGTTGGGGGTACGCCAGGAAGACTTTAGCCACAATGGTCATTAGGACGGTGAAGACCTCGTCGCTGGAGTGACACACCCTGGAGATGAGCTGCGAGAAGGCGGTCAGGAACTGGTACGGTGCCAGATTGGCACAGTGCTCGCTCACCGCTGCATTGATTCTCCCCAGCTCCTGTCGCATCTGTCTGTCTGCTCGCCCAGCTGTCGTGGAGGGATAGGTAGATAGTATCTGAGTGTGTATATTTTTCTGTCTGCGCTCAAAACAGCTCAATAAAAATGTATCTGCATGTATCTGTTTTACACTTACTGACACTATGAACCCACCTTTCTCACACTCGCACACTTTGGCTCCAAAATCCAGCCAGAGAGACAGCATGCGAGGCATAGCCTGGTAGATGTACTGGTTTCCAAACTGCAAGGCTCTGCGAAGACAACAACCCAAATTTGACAGCTGGAAAAAGCTATTTTAAATCTTTGTTCATAGATTAAAGGGTGTCAGCAGTAAAAACAATAACTTACTTTCCAAAGTATGTGACGATGTACCGGATGACGTTCCCCTGTTTCTCCAGCTTGTTGTCAGTCACCATTGGCATTACTTTGTCGTAGTACTTGGCCAGGTAGAAATTTCCATCCTCCCATTCAGGCAGAAGGTTGGTCACATCCTAAAATAGACAATTATTTTTTGATTAATCAATGAATATAAAAAATATGAAATATCGGTAGCAATTAATCAATAATCAAAATAGTTGCTACTTATTTGTCCTGCAGGTTCAAAAATAATTTCAAGAACATCTCAAGCCTCCATTGTATGTGAAATCTTCATATTAATGATGTCCAGTTTGGTAATGGCTGTTACCTTGTAGGCCTTCATGATGGCGTTGGACTCGAAGTTGGCTGTCTCGTCCATGAAGCGTCCAACCAGCAGCATGGCTTTGCCTTTGGTCTGCAGGCTGCGAGGGTCTGACAGCGGCTGGTCATCAGGGAAACACTGAGCCACGCCCTTCTGCAGGACGATCAGGGCCTGGTGTACGTCGCCCTGATGACAGACCGACAGAGAAACTTTTATTAGGGCTATTTTGTGTGTTTGTCTGTTACGAAACAACTAAATTGTTAATAAAAAAAAACATATGGTAGTTAATCATCTGATATTTTCCAACATAAGATTAATTCCAAAAGTTTTATTATTATAAAGTGTGCAGATACCAAACATGCAGGTAAGCAAGTATTACCAGTCAGAGCAAAAACACATTTCAGTAGATCATACCTTGGACCAAAGCCACTTTGCTTTCTCTGTGACCAGCTCAGCCAGATGTGTGTTCTCTGCGTTCAGTAGTGCATTGAAGGCAGTCTGGTGGTGTCCTGCCTTTCTGGCCACGCGGGCACTCTGCAGCCAGCACTCCCCTACCAGCTCCTTGCTCATGGGCCTGTAAGAAAGTCTGATTTGTGATGTGTCCTGAACTTGCACGATTCTTCGTTTAAGAGTCAGCTGGCTTTTATTCAACAGTTAAGAAAAAGGAGGCTGATACAGTAGCATGACATAATGAACTATGCAGTAATGGTTAAATAACAAAGAACTTTAGTATTGAGAGGTTCTTGAGGTGCAGACACAGATTAATAATACACCCACTGGAGGACATGAAGAAGAAAAAATAATACAGCAGCTTAGCCCGGGGAGGAATATCGACACCTTAGCACAAATGAGTAAGATAACTTGTGCCGGTTTGCCTGCACATGTTTCTAAATCCTTACTGTGGTCCCAGGCTCAGCAAGGCACGGCGGAGAGCCAGGACTGGCTCCTTGGCCCTGAAGGAATTCTGGGTCATCTCCAGTCGATCTGACCAATGAGGAGGCAGCTGCCTGAGGACGGGGGTGGAGTGCTCCCCCTTTTTCTGCAGCTCTGTAAAAGTGTGCTCCAGCTCGCTGAGCATGTGGAGCCTAACCAGACACACATACAGAGTATGAAGGAGATGTGAGAACAAGAAATCAGCCACCAAGACATACAAAACAACACTGATTCCAGGAATACACTGACACACACACACCTGACGATGTATTCGTATCCTCTCTGGTAGGTTCCACATTCATAACTGGCGGCGGACAGAGGGACGACCTGTTCCTTCCTCACCAGCTTCAACTTCTCGTAGAAAGTCTCGGCATCCTGCTTCTTAGCTGACAGCAGTAACTGGCCAAGCCTCACACCCCAAGTACTGGACTGAGTGTCTACAGATGCAAAGGTAGTGCCATTAAGTTTCACTTTTGTTTCAGGTAGATATCCATTGCTGCAATATGGTACCACAAATGGTTTAAGATGCGGCAGCTTTTAAGGATCATCTGTGCATTTTATTACCTGAGCTCAAATAATCTTCCAGCAGGTCCCATTTTCCGAGCTTCCAGGCTGCCTCCACTCTGTAGGTGTTCAGCTCCGACTTCCACTGCTGTCTAAATGTTCCCATATACATCTAAATTCAGTGGACCTTCACTGACTTACATCTTTATAATCATGCATAAGAGAGGAAATCATCAGCAGGTCAAGTCTATATGTTACGATGAAAGGGATGAATGAGATGGACCATTATGTCCTCTGTGTGTGTGTCTTACTTGTCGGCAAGTACTCCATTGACCTGAGTGATGACTGTTGACAGCTGTCCCAGGCCAAGCATGGAAGTCATCACACCGTGATAATGACCAATCTATACACAAGGCAACAATGAAAAAAGATACAACAAACCGCAGATGGCAGCACACATACAAGTGTCCTTTGTTTGGTTTTAGTTTGTTTATCTCACATGATATATGATGATGCTATAATGTAAAGCCCGATGTGTGTGTGTGTGTGTTGCACCTGGTCTGACTCCAGCTGTATGGCCCGGTCATAGCAGGCGGTTGCATCTCGCAGCAGGCCGATGCTCTCATGCTCCAGTATCTGTTCCCGTAGCGATGGCTCCTCCCGTCTTAGGGCGTTGACCCCTCTCACTCCATCAGGCTCGTGCATTGCAGCGTACAGTGTCTGTAACAGCCAATCATAAAAATAATTGAGGGAAAAAAACAGAGAAAATGGAGAGAAAGAGAATTCTAAATAAATTGGTAACATGCTTCTAAGCAACCAGCACCATGCCAACATATTTTCTATTTTAATCTAAAAGGAGAGAAAATGAGCTCATACACAATACATGCATTTAAAATTATGTTAGTTTATTCTCTGACCTGCAGGAAGGTGAGATGGTCCTGGACGTTCTCTTTGTTCTCTAAGATGTATGCTTCAAAGTGCATGAGGGCACGAGTGTATGCTTTGGATCGTAGAGAGGCCTTGGCCAGAACATCCTGTGGAATACCCTTCAGGAAGGCCACGACACGCTGATACTCCCCACTGTCTGCAATGAAACATTACAGTTTTTTTTTGTTTTTACTCAGGGCGTTTATTTCTCGTGTAGGTCCGAGAACAAAATATAACAAATATGTACGTTTACATTTATTACATTACATACATTAATTTAAAAGCACCACTGACCGTTGTGTTTGGGTTTGGTGTAGAGGATGTGGCGGCTCCACTGCGTGAGGTGAGACAACATGCTGAACACGGTCTGAATGCTGAGCTGTGACAGGCTGGAGGCCGTCTCCTGGCAACGCTCCCCTCCTTTCCCATCACCTTCTGTCAGCACCGCCAGCATCTCCTCCGTCACCTGGAAGGTGATGTGTTGTTATTTCCAAAAAAATAAACAAAGCAAACCAAACAAACAAAAAAAGAAAAATCCTCCAGTGTCTTCTTTTGTAAGTGATAGAGACGTGTCCTCACCTCCTGCTGCTCTGCAGGTGTGCAGCCCAGCAGCATGTAGAGCAGGATGTGAGGCAGCAGGTAGATGGTGACCTTGTAGTCGTGCTTGATAATGAAACTACAGCAGGTGAACACTTTGCTGGCCAGGTCATGTCTCACCTAAAAAACATGAAAACAACTCCCTAAATCCTCTGAACTGAAAGACAGTGTGCATTACGTTATCAGTTACACATGTATTTGGAAAGTCAAAATGTCTATTGGGAAAAGAGGTCTGCAGAATGAAAGCATCAACCTATAATATGTATAAAATCTATCTGAAAACTGTGAGAGACTGGTGCATTAGATGTGTGTGAAAGATAAATCATGTAACCTTGCTGATGAGGTATCCGGCCCAGGTAGCTGACCAGTCAGAGAATTTGCTGCCTCTCTTACTTAAGTACACCGGCTTCTTCAGTTTAGACCAATTGACCTCCTTCTGACTGCTCTTATACCTGAAGAAAGAGAGGCAGGGATGATGAATGGATTGTAAATAAAGCAGAAAGGAGAGCAGGGAAGACAAAATTGAGGATTTTGAATATGTCGATTACACTACAGAATCAGGAAGAATGTGTACAGTAACCCAGTGAATGTGTAGACTTGAGTACCTGCTGTTGAGGTGTGGTTCCAGTATTTCTTGAATCTGCTCTGGGAATCTCCTCCACAGACGCCGACCCGGTGAGTCGGCTCGACCCTCACGACACTGAAAGATGGACAGCAGCTCCTACGGCACAGAACACATATCAAAGACAAGACCTAAGTAAAAATCGAAAAAAAGAGTGTGTATAAAAGTTGTTGGATGTATGTGCAAAGTGAGTGACTGTACAAATGGGAATGCTGCACGTGTGTGTACCTGAATGGCGTATGCAGCAGAGTCCTGCGCTCTCACATCATCAGCGTAAGCCAGAAATGTTCTGGTCAGTTCAGTGAGCAGGTCGTGGGCAAAGTTAGGATCGTCAACCCCACTCTGTTACGAGAAAACATTTTTCTCAGAAACTTTTTAATCACATAATAAGGCAACTTTTTTTCTGAAATATAGATATTGATATTTATCAGCTATGATGTCAGTGTAAACAGGAAGTTAAGTTTATGATGGATGAAAGGGAAGTATGAAATATTTAGAAATGCTAAAAACTGAATTTGTCAGGAGAGTTTCCTTTGTGCACTCTGCTATAGATATACAGCTTTGGTCTAGTTTACCACAAAAGTGTTGCGATCTCCATGTGTGTGTGTGTGCGACAAGTCCAGGCGTCCAGGATCCACGGCCCCCAGCTCCCCGAGACACTCCCCACACAGGAGCCTGGCCTCCGGGGACGAATCCTGGCAGCCCTTCAGCAGCACGGACACCAGGTTGGAGATGACCGGCTCCACCGCCTCACTCGCACAGACCTGCCGCAGCAGCCACTCCTGCGCAACACGAGAGATGCATTTATAGTCTAGTGTGGAAGTTTGTGGTAAAGATGTGTCAGTAAATTGGAGAATAAAAAACACACAGAGTTTGTGTTTATACCTGATTGCTGTGCATCATGTCTCTGAGGCTGGTCAGTGCGTGAATCCTGACGTCAACGTTTTCATGCTGAACGGCCCTCATGGAGAGCTGCAGCGCCGCGGCCAGGTCACTGCTGCTGGCCGTCAGCTGGGTGGGATCAGACATAACAGGATATTACCATTTAGTGTATGTTTTCATTTTACTCTTGTGATCATCTGCATTGCTTTAACGTCACAATAGTGCTCTTTTTCATAATGACCTTCTTGTAGTTCTGCAGAACAGTGTGGATGTCTTTCAGCTCAGGGTGGTCTGGTAGAAAGTAAATCTCATGGAGGTAGTCGTTGACTTCTTCCCTGTGTGAAATCAGCTGAATTAGATCACACTTTGAAAAAACAGGTTAAATTTTTGTGGGGTTTTGCACTTCACATGTTTTGATGTGCAGCTCCAGTGTGGTCACTTTCATATTTTGTTGTTGTGTTTTACCTGTTGTCCAGTATCAGGAAGCGGATAATGGCAGCGGTCTCTTTGGGCTGCAGTGGGATCAGCGGGAGGAGCGCGACAATGACATGACTCAGGAGAGGACCCAAGTGTGCCGGCTCCACGCTCCTCACAAAACACTCCCATGTCCTGTCAACGTGCGGAGACAGAATTCATATAAAGATTCACAAGTAGGTGGATGAGTTACTCACACAGGACTGGGGAGGAATAAAAAAATTGGATTCAGCATGTATGCAATGAGACAGTTTAAGCAGTTGAGCAACATTTACTAATAAACAAAAAAATTCATATGACAATTAAGGGAGTAATATGACACAATTAGACTTTAAAACATGTGTACTGACTGGCAGCAGAGCAGAGGGAAGTCCTCCCTGTATCTGAGGCCCGTGCGAAGCGTCGTCATCATCTTCACTCTGACAGAGCTGATGTGTTTGGAGCCCATCAGTCGCATTAGAGCCATCACACTTGTCAATGCCTGCACAGAGAGACACTTTTACACTCCACAAGCTGAGCTGAACAGCAAAATCTAGAAAATGAGATGTGAAAATCAATAGCATAAAAGCACTTGGGTTTTTTCCTGCTGTGACCAATATTGACTTGAAACAGAAGCTCTCTGCACTCTCTGACTGGAGAAATACATTCTCAGTTAACAGTCATTAAATTATCTGTCAGCTGATCTCACACACACCATCTTCTTGCGGTCCTTCTCTCCTGCGCTGGAGCTGAGCAGCTGCATGTTAAAGAAGGCAAGAATTCCCAACAGCTTTGGCTGCAGGTAGTCTGCCTGTCACACACAGAGAGAAAAATACAGATTCATACTATGAAAGAGAGGGAACATTGTTTTATTGTGTATGAATTTGAATATTTGCTAGGAAAAATGTGTATAAAAGCATTTTCAGTTACATGTATAAGGCTACAATGAACAACTTTCATTATCAATTCAATTCAATTCATATATTGAAAGTCCAAGCCATCCATTTAGTCGAAGCTCACGATAAAACTATCACAGCATATTAAATAAGTATAAGTAGTACCATGCGTTCTGGGGTGGTGATGTCTCGGGGACCCTGGTATGGATCATCATTGGATGCAAAGGAAGCCAGGATTGCCAGGCCATTGAATACCTACACAAAAAACACACATGTGAATGTTACGTAAACCACAAAAATGAATTAATCACTGACACACATGCACATGCAACAAGAACATATATACTGAAAAAACCTTCATGTGTAGGGGAACTCTACCTGCTGGTAATGCTCTCCCAGACGCAGCAGCAGCTCATTATGAAGACCCTGGAAGTCTTGCCTTAGCAGAGAGCCGAGTTCAATCTCTGTCTCACTCTGCCAGACCATCAGAAAACAAATGTAAATCAGTGTGGTAGTGTGATATATAGTCATTCCTTTTTGGCCAACCAAACTTTTATAAGTGCTTGAAATCACACGTTATCCACTACTTTGGGTGACAGTGAGCTTTAATGATGAAATCTGTCATTTTTATCAGATTTATTTTTTCTATATATTAGACTGTGGTGAAGCACAGTGTCTGAAAGTGCTCCACATATGCTGGACTTGAGAAATGACAATACCAATTGCATCTAAATTCCTTGCTTTCTCTCTCTGCAGTAGCTTGAATATGTAGATAGTTACAGATCACAGCTATACAGAGTGATATCCTACCTGAAGGTAGTGGAAAGCCCTCTCTAGCTCCTCCTTGGTGCAGGAACAGACCAGATGGCTGAAGATGTACTTGAAGTTGTTGATCAGGATCTCTCTCCTGTTTGCTTTCAGCTCATTAGCCAGTGTACGGATGAGAGCGGAGCCTGTAGAGCTCGCCTTCGCCGCCAGGTAGGGCAGGAGCACCTGGAGAGTCCTCTACATGTACAAGTTTGCATCAAAACATATATACTCATGAATAAACATGCACAATTGCACAATATAATCTGAATGAGTGTACTTCTGTGACTGAATGTTGTGTTGTGTGTTACGTGGGCGGCATACAGTGAGGAAACGGTGGAGGTCTGGGAAATCAAAAGCGTGTGCGATCTGAGCCAGGATGTCCAAGGCCAGCTCTCTCTGATTGGCTGATTCGCTGCCTTGATCCGGTGTGCTCCGCAAGGCCGACGCATGGCGTGAATGCAATGACTCCACCAGGAACTAAACAAACAGATGAAAGAACTCATTATAGCCAGTCTGTCTTACTGTTTGTGAATAGAAAAAATAAATTCAGCGCAAGTCAGTGTGAGTCAGTATGCATTTCGTATGAATCTTAACAGAGGCATTGCTCAAATTATTCTCCACCTAATTATTATTAGTATTATAGACTGAGAAATTTCTCAATTTCAGATTTTTTAAAACTGCTAAATAAACAGCGTCTTATAGCCATGTGACACATTTATTAAAACAGCATTAAAAGATTTCATACCTGGCAAATAGGGTTCTTGTACTGACTGAAGAGGGTCTGAAGTTTAAGACCTTTAGCAGTGGCAAGGGCTCTGATCTGAGTGTACGCCGCTACAGACACCGGTGACGACTTGGACAGCAGACAGTGGAGCAGCCGCAGCAGAGAGAACGAGACCAAACTACCCTGAGACGCTCTGATGAGAGAGGAAGTTTAGAAAATAATGACAGTAACTAATGACCGTGCTTTTTTGATCCAAGATGCTGAGCATGTTAAAGTATGTTTAAGTGATCGCAGCGCACGTTGTGGAACTACGCTGTGCTTTAGTGGACAGACGAAGGTCACATGTACCTGCCAATCTCACCAGTGGTGAGGATGAGGGTGTTGCGCAGGTCATCATCTCTGTTGAGTTTAGCATTGTTGAATGCTTCTTTTAGATGGGCAACCAGGAGCTTGGATAGCAAGAGGAAAACAGGAAACTTATATAAAAAAAGAAGCAATTATTAACACAAGTAATAATTTCCAAAGATGCTCTAAAGAAATACATGAACCAAGAGAAAATATAAAACTTTGAAGGAAGTGTGAATTCAAGGCATGTGCATGTTTTGCTTAGTTATCACCTAAAGTATACTGTGTTCTTTCTATCTTGCAATAATATACTATAACACATTTACTGTAAAGGATCCTGTGTACAGCACAGGCATGATGCCACTGCAGTCGCTCACCTCGCTCAGAGAGCCCTGCTCCGAGTTTCTGGTGGTCTCTGCTAGCAGGAAACGCACAGACTGGCTAAAGCGTATTCTGACCGCTGGATCTGAGTCCTCCATCAAACCAATCAGAGAACAGAGAACAGCCCGAGAGTCGCTGTCTCCACCAACCAGACTCACATGCTGGCAGAGGTGAGGCAGAGCTTCTAGGAAAGCTTTGAAAGTGAGATAAATAAGGAAAACTGGATGAAATAACACTGCCTTTAAAATGAACCCATGGAGGACACAGACATGCACTTCTTCTTCTTTCTGCATGTTGTAAAAGCTAATCATGGAAGAAAATAAAGAACAGAAAAAAACCCAAATACCTTGTTTGACACTGCTTGGAGCTTGCTGTCTGAGCAGTGGCAGAAAGGGTCTGACAACGGTCGCCCTGAGGGATGGAGAAGTACTCCCAGCATGCTGTGCGGTGAGGCTGAGCCGGTGGCAGAGGATTTCAGGAGGATGAGTGGACTCTGTGTGGGTGTCACTGAGCTGGGAGAGCTCCGACTGGATACAGCTCAGCTGACCGACGATCCTGGCAAGCTCGTTCTTCACCTGCTCCGAACTGTCATCCAGCCTGGAGCTGCAAATGGTCAAATGTTCATCATGAACATCATAAAATGTTTTTAAATGTTTAATGCATTTAGAGATCGTTTCTAATATGCCATTGCAGACGCTGTTTATAGATATGTGTGTGCGTACAGCAGAGTAGAGCTGATGAGGTTGTGGTGTGACTTTCCCAGGTGGTGGAGAAGAAGAGGGAAGGCCCTGACTGCTGCCGCTCTCACTGCCTCACTGGGACTCTGGAGCGCCTTGGAAAACACACACACACGCCACGTCTCACACACACCACCGCGCAGAAGGGCCAGCAGCGACACACAGTCTGCCTGGACTTCAGGTGCTGGAAAGACACACACAGTTTGATGTTAACCCGAAGTCTGGCCTAGTAAAATCAGATTAAATGATTCTATAGCAATTTTTAAACTGTCTTTCAAATAGTTAGATCCCGGTTTTGCGAAACGATGCAGATAGTACCTAAAGGTGACCAAAGAAGTCAACTAAATGTCATTTTGGTGTGATGTTTCTGAGTTGGGATCAGGGAAATACTCACAGTAACAGAAGCTGAGTCTAAGAGCGAAGGCAGGCAGCCAGGAGGGGAATCCTGAACTCTTATAAGCTGAGACTGACTTGTTCTCACACACCCAGGGAAGAGACAGCAGGGCACACACTCGCCGCTGGAGCCCATCCTCACTGCGGCTGCTCACTACACACAAACACACACACAAAATAATAGTCAAAATGGCTTACAATGTGCGTTTGTGGGGAGATGAAATAGATAAATGGTGAACACAGGCATCTATAATGTGTGTTTTTCTGAGGCTATATATTCTTACATGTCAGGTAGAGGACAGAGTCCAGGACCCTGACAGTAGTCTGGAAAGCAGACTGAAAGAAATTCTGGTTTGAGACAGGTTGAGCACCTCCCTCTAACACTGACTGACAGCTCTTCAGGGCCCTGCCCAGAGTCTCAGTGGGAACCCAGAGAAGGGGAGAGGGACTGTCAACAAAGAGGCAGAAAGAGTGTCAGAATAAAGTCAGTGAAAAACATATGTCAAAACTGAAGTAAAGTAATTCTTAATAGAAAAAAAAATTGTACATTAGGATTGAAAAAAATGTTAAAGTATTACCTGGTGAGGGAGGATGGGAGGGCTGCCAGGTGGAGGATGAGGGCCAGACCCTCCAGAGCAGAGAGTGTTTGTGTGGTTTCAGGTTTTACAGAGTCTGAGTTCAGAAAGGTCAGCAGCTCCTCCAGCCGGCTGTTCACCACGGCCCAGACCTCACTGCGATCGCGCATGTCCACCTCACTTACGACACAGAGGCACAGAATCATTTACATATCAAGATTTTATAGGACACTGATTTATGATACAGCTTTACGAGCAACTATAATGTGACCACGTGAATGTTTCACTTCAGCTCATTTATTACAACTCTGTGCAAGCACACCTGCAAACTCTTTTCAGTGGTCAAATATCTTTGCTAATGCAAAGTTCTGGTATTTGAACTGGTGGTGTTTATGATTTGAGCATCAAGCATCATCAATGGAGGGCATTGCACAACAGAACTAAACAGTGGTGTTAGTAAGATGGAGGATTACATCGATTACCTTTAAGATATTGTACTGTTATCACAGCTATAAACATTGACAGATTGTTTTAAAAGTTAAATGTAAGAATTCTAGTAGTACTTGATTTCAAAGTAAAAGCCCACTGTGCAATATTAGACTCCATGTATGAACAAAATGTGTCATAGTATCTTGAGTTGACCCACTCTCTATACGTTATATGAATCTGTTCAGAAAACAACAAAAAGCTCACTTTTAAAATGTTGAAATAAAATGTATTTAACTGTATGTTATAACACAATGGACTACTTCTCTCATAGAAACCAGTTGTGAATGTTTATGAACTCACTCTGATGATTTTGTTGCTTTGCTGACAGAACTGGTGGCAGATTTGCAGGATTTCTTGGCAGGAGTCTCCCCATCCCCTGACTTCTGCATCACCGTGGCCACCTCGGCTTTCAGTGCGGCTTGGAGGAACCCTTCTGCACACTGCAAAAACACCAGCCAGTATTGTAAAAATTGCAACAGTAAGAGAGAAAGACTTAAAAGGAAACATGAAAAAGTCATACTTCAGCTTGATTTTCTGTTCCCACAGTGCGTGCCAACGTCCTGCAGACCTCTGTGACACGCTGCCTTCTTAACGACGCAGCATTTCCATAAACTACTGCAACAGATAGCAAGAAGCTGAACAGCCAGCAGAGAGATTCGGTAACCTCTGCCCCCAGCTTCACGTCTGCTCCTCCAAGAGTGCACACACACTCGAACATCTGCGAGAGGTAGATGGGCTCAAAGCGTGAGTGGGAGACAACGGATGGCTGAAACACACAGCGAGTCAGGTTGAGCAGCTCTCCTTCGTATTCATCCAAGTTTGTGTTAGTGGCGTAAGTGCAGGAGTGCGTTTCCAGCAACTGAAGGTAAGCTATAAAGAACTCGTGGCCTTGCATCTCGTGGAAACCTCCTAGCTCCACGAGTCGCCTCAACATCACCATGGAAATCTTTTTCAGTCTGGTGTTGCCATTGGCCAGGAGGGAGCAAGCTGTCTCCCAAGCCACACTGATGTCGTGACGGGAGACGACTCCCCTCAGGGCGTCGGTCACAACACCAATTGTCACGGCAGTCAGCGACTCCAAGGCAGCGGGCGAGGAGAGAACAAGAGGAGACGGGGTGAGGTAGGAGGAGGCACAAACGGGGGAGATATTGAAGCAATCGAGTGTTAAAGGCCATCGTGTGCCCAGCGTGTGCCCTTTTCCCGCCAGAGTGGCAATATGATTGTACAGGATGTTGCTGAGGTCCTGGCCCAATAAAATCAGCTCCTGGGCGAGGCAGCTGAAGATGAACGGCGTCCTGGCTCTCAGAGTGTGAAGCAAAGAGCACAGCACAGCAGAGACTCGCCCGTGGATAACATCACAATCTGGAGCTGCTGCCACGCGAAGCAGACGCACCGCCACCCACTTACTGAAGTCTGAATGGATGGAAGAGTAGAGAGACAAGAGAGAAACACAAAAGTTGTGAAATTAGCGACATACGTTTTTAATCTCAAAAGATCTTGCTGATTTTTTTAAGAGCATCTCATACCAGTACAGCTCTGCGTCGTTTCCGGGTATTCGGCAGGCTGACAGGCAGGGTTGGTGAACATCAGAGACGAAGATTTGATTATATGCTGCACAAAGTCCAGCAGCATCACACAGGCTGGCTCTGAACTGGACTTCTTGTTCAGCCCAAGAGCAACTGGAGGAACAGAGACAGTGTGCTGGATTAATCAACTGGTCCACAACCTGGTAATGGGGAACTTTGCCCAATGGGTTGCAAGATAAATCAACTTTTAATTTCAACCTTCAAGCCAAAAATCGACCAAGTTCATACAAATAGAAATCACTTGACAAGAAAGAAGTCAGCAATGACAACAATAACAAACAAGCAAATAACAACATACCTGTTGTTACACAACCTCACTGACAACAAACAAGTGAACTATGAACTCATTTTAACAGTATTAGCTCTGACACAAATACAGCTGACTTCACTACAACGAAATCAGTCTAAAATGCAAAACAGAGTTTGGCATGAGCAAAAGTATGAGGATGCATTAAGAAAACAACCTTTACTTTCTTTAGCAACATGTAATTTCCTCCTGTTTAGTAAGTAAGTAAGTAAGTAAATTTAATTTATAGAGCACATTTAAAAAACAGTTTCCACTGACCAAAGTGCTGTACAAAGGATAAGGCTAAAAATTGAATTAAAAAGCAGAAACAAAGCAAGCAAAACATAAAAGGCAAGCACAAACAAGGTAAGCGAGGCAAATACAGATATACATTGGACAATTAGACAGGCAGAACAAAATAAATAGCAGCAATACTGAGAAAAGAGGAGATAGATGTGAGAGATGGACAGCTAGGGGGGAGGGAAGGCTAAGCGGAAAAGGTGGGTCTTTAGTCGTGCTTTAAAAGAGGTGATAGAGGGAGCAAGTCTGACATCTGGAGGCAGACA
>JBAJHX010000115.1:7114357-7127962 GCA_037176925.1 Amniataba percoides
GGGAGACCAAGATAGAGGGAGTTGCAGTAATCCAGCCTGGATGTAACGAAGGAATGAATTACTGTTTCTAAGTCCTTTAGTTCTGTGCAGAGCTGTCAGGTCTGTCTGTCACCTCCTGATAACTTACCGACATCCACATCTGTCAGTATCCTGTCAATGAACTGACACAGGATCTGTCGAGGTTTCTGCACCGCCTGCTCGTACTCCTCCGCGCCGGCACTGAAAACACCAACAACATCATTTACAGAAAAAAAAAGGCACCTAAAAGCTTTATACTCACTGAACTAAATAATATATACATATAAAAGGGGGCTCGGCTCAGGCTTCAACAGCTGTCAAAGCCTGATGCTAATGCTAACAGATTAGCTTAGCCCACTTTCAGCTCACCTTGCCAGCTCCTGAAGAGCCGGTATCATGGCGGACATCTCCAGTCCCTCCATCTCTACGGCAGCTCGGCGTGTCGCTACCTAAAACTTTTCCAACACATAATAACACGGACTTCCTCGGGCAGTTTTAACCAGCGCACTTTCCATCCATCCTGTCAGGTGTTTCGAAAACTTTCGCTCCAAAATGACGTTTATTTTGTTGTACGGAAGCCTGCGAGGGTCATTACACCTGCACATAAACGCGAAATGGAATCTGCTCCCTCTCTAGTTTTAGTAATTAAACCACAAATGGATGAAATAGTCAGTAATTAAAAAAGCCATCTCTTTCAATACTTATACTATTACTAAAATTGTTTGTGTCACTTAATAATATCTATAATAATAATAATGATATAAATCTTAATGATATAAATCTTAATAAAACTTTAATATATGTAAATTAAATATAAACTAAACTCTAAACTAAAATTATAAATAATGAGGATAGGTACATTTCCGAATAAATTCTGTCAGTAGAGAGCAATGTGTAATATTTATTATATTATTTATTTATTAGTATAATTTCTGTTACAGCACGTAAAAGTGTTTTTTTATGCTGCCAGGACGCCTGTTCTATGACTATGACTTTTTTCATGTCCGACCTATAAGAAAAAGCTATTCTACATGTTACTGTATCTTTAGGTGAAAGTTTGCTTTTATGTTTCTTTTTTTCATTCCTCCAAAATGAAAGAAAATGAAAGATAATGGCTACTTTTTATGTCCTTTATAATGTAATTCTTTTTCAGTTTTGAAAGTGCAAGTGGATTCTGATGTTCATTAGAGGTTGAAATATAAGTAAAGTAGAAGTATTTCTAAATAGCCCCTTTGCAACTACCAGCACTGTAAAAAATGGTGTGGAGTGGTCAGTTCCATCTCTCATCTCTCAACTTTCTTAAAAACACTTATGAAGGGCCAATTTATGTTATTTACCCCTGCATTAATGACAGTTATTCAGTTATATTTCTTGGACAGATGTTAGAATCTACCTCGTTTAAACATCTTAAAGTTCCGAAGGAATTAATATCTGGAGACAACACACAGGTGCAAGGCTGTTCAGTACATTTTACAGATTCTCTTTAATAATTAAATAGAAATATTAAATGCACAACATTTACAGACATAAAGGCTTTGTATGTAGGGTTCTATCATTGTATCGTTGACCCTGAGTTAACCTACATATGACATATAATAAATCTTAATGTGAATCTTCTCCTCTGGTCACATAGCATTATAAGTAACTAGAAGTAATGACATATTAAATATAATATAGCAAGGGACTATTAGGAGCTTGTTCAGTAAAATCACAGATAAACAAACAAATGTCTTTTATGCTGATGAGAAATGATTTCCAACAGGCCTCTTGTTTTCATGAAAATAATAAGAGACAACCACATATTGTCTTGCTCTATCTGGTGATAAAAGCAAGGTTAAAGGTCAAAGAAGAGAAATTACAGTGATGAGAAAAATATGGGTTTTTAAAAAGAAGAGGCGCTTGAGGTGGTTGTTTTCCAGGTGGTTTGTTCGTGTCTGTTTCAGCGGTGAGCCTTTTTCAAAAAGTGGCCCATGAGGCAGGCGAACAGCGTCAACACCATCCTGGAATTCACCTCCACCATATCTTCAGGCAGCGTGTAGACACGAGCTCCGATCTTACGAGCCAAGGTGATCGCGTACCTGGGAGAGGAGCAGGAAGAAACAAGAGTTAGGAGATGATGATCTGTAGCAAAGATGTGGGAAAGGGGAGAGAAATATGTGGGGAAATGTCATCATTTACTTGGCATTGCTGAGTTTATCTGCAGCCTTCAGCATTCCTCTCTCTCCTCTCTTCACCATGTCCCACTTGACGTTGCCGGGAGCGATGGCATCGATCAGGTCAATCACTGGCAGGCCTGTGCTGATCAGTTTGTCCTGCAGAAAAACAGAAAAAAAAAGTTAAATGCATTTCCTCAAACACAGCATGCACTCATACACACACACACATACCTTGAAGCTGCTGATCTGTGTGTCCTTGCGTTTCTGGCTCAAGGTGGTGTTGACCCAATTGAGGATGATCTGATCTGCTACCTTCTCTCCATCACCCAGATCTGACAAAATCTGCACCGTGTACCTGAAGAATAACAAGCAGCACAGATATCTCAAACTGTGCAAGGAGAAAAACAACGTGCTACAGTAAGTGACACATCCCACAGCCTGTGTAAGCGTGTACCTCCTCATCAGCTGCCACACCAGCGCCAGAGTGTGCACTGGGCTCCCCTGGTTCAGGTTTTCTCCTCCGACACCAACCAGCGAGAAGTTAGCGATATTCCTGCCCAGCTCCACAGCATAGTTGCAGTTCTCCAGCTACGACAAATGAGGAAAGATAAATTCTTTTCATTTCACCTATCAAAATGTTTATTTTAAAGTGTTTTCTGTGTTTTCAGTGTGTGTACACAGTGCACACACCTTCCTCATATTGGCCCCCAGGACAGGATAAGGCGGGTTGTTGACTTTCTTCTTGTTCACAGGCACATTAATCTTCTCATAAAGCTGCAGGATCACTAAACCATCACGCAGGTCCCTGCAGATAACGAAACACAGAGGAACATGCTGTTTATCCTGTGCACACTTCTCAACACCACTGTTATCACCAACACTTTAATCACTGATCACTTTACTCACATCATGTGCAATGTTTTATCCAGTGCAACACCAATCTGTATATATGGAGGATTTATATAGTGTAATTATGTAATGTCCTTCTATATTATTATTATTATATTTATATTCATTTATATTTCATTTTTTTCAATTTCTTTTCATATTTGTTTTTCTGTTGAGCTCCTGTAACACGTGAATTTACCCTATGTGGGATCCTATCTTATCTTATCTCTTATGTTACAGCAAAGGCAACAGTAAACTGTGATCTGCGGCTACCAGTGAGGATACTTTTCGAAAGCAGCAGGGTTTACAGGAGTGGCTGTTACATTCATTTGGGATAGTGTCCAGTTGAATCTTCGCTTGACCTCGACAAACTACATGAAGACGATGGTGACTATGTGAATTTAAAGAGCCGGACTAATTAACAACAAATAAATTAATCAATGTTTCAGTATTTCAAGGTGGTATAGGAATTTCAAATAAGGATAAAAGGAGACAATAGGAAGTTTTCTCTGTGCACTCAAGACATACAGGTGGAGTTTACTGGTGAATAAATGTAAATTTCATTCTGTAGTAAAAGAAGAGGACACTGACATTGCTTTCCATACTGGCGAGATGAGAAATGTTCTACTGGTTACAACAGGCAGCCCTGTAGGTATTACAGAGATAAATGGAGGAATGCTCCTTGATAAGGCTGGCTGCTCTGATGTGTGACTGACGACATACCGGTACAGGTGGTTGACTTGTGGAGAAACGCCCAGAGAGTTCATCCAGTTGCGAAACGTCTGCTCTTCTTTAGACTCAGCTGGAAAGACACAACGACACAATAAAAACCATCTTGCTCTCGACCAGATGTTATTGTCACCCGATAGGAATGTTTGAAGTCCAGCTATAGTTTACACACACTGGATATGAATTTATGGCTGCCATAACAAATTTATTTTCTTGGCCTTTTTAT
The DNA here is from genome assembly GCA_037176925.1 of Amniataba percoides. Lineage (NCBI taxonomy): Eukaryota > Metazoa > Chordata > Actinopteri > Centrarchiformes > Terapontidae > Amniataba > Amniataba percoides. Next base: position 7,118,375 of record JBAJHX010000115.1, read on the forward strand.
TGGACGGTGACTTTTTATTGGGCTATATTTGGAGTGACATTAGTTTGCTATACATTCACTTTATGGTAGTAGCATTGTCTTACTGAATTGATGATGCAACTGAAAAGATATTTGATAAAACCCTTTCATTGTGTCTCACCCTCTATGTGTGGCGTCTCAATGTCATTGCCGTTGATCTGAGGCCTCTGCAGAGCAGGGCGCATGTTGAACATGTTAGCTACAAAGGCCATGTTGAGTTTGCTGTTTCCAGATGTGACGTCACGTGGAGAAACAAACTGTCTGCAGTCCAGCCGGGCCGCCTGCCGCAGCATCAGCTCAGCCCTTTGGTTCAAATCATACTCCTTCACGCACACATAAAACAGACAGAGGTACATGCGTTTGTGCCAAAGTCCAATGGGAGTGTCACTTTGTTGAATGAACACAAATGTTAAATCTACTCATCCGGTCATGTTTGTCAAATTCCCATTAACTCCGACTCACATTGAGGCCACTCATGTCGATTTTGATGCTCATTTTGTGGTCGCGCTCTCCTTGGAGTGCAATCTGGTCTAACAGGTAGAAGTAGGCTCGCGAGTCCTGCAGTGGTACAAAATAAAAAATAGTTACAGTCTTTGTGTTCACTGTTTCTATAATTGTATATGTGTGTGTGTTTGTGTGTGTGTGTCTTCTGAAGGGGACCTTAATATCTTCGCTGAAGTTGCTGATGGTCTTTGTTCCTGCGTTGCGGAGGTGATGGTTGACCCAGCGGAGCAGCAGCTCCTCAGGAGAGAGAGACATCAGGTGGTCCAGCTGATCCCCGTCCCTCAGAAGGGCAATCAGATCTGGAGACACACATGGCATCAGTTTTACAGGGGTAAAATGCTTCATTTGAAAACAAACAAATGTGTCCCCCTAAGTTGGAAATCACTGCTGTAAATTATCCTCAATTAAAATATGTGTCAGATATATGTATACTGCTTATCTTTGCCACACACATTCCTCCACTCTGCTTACTGTAGGCCCTGACCCAACCCTTTCTATCCCTCCTGGCCTACCTATGTCCTGTGTGTGAGGGTGTGATTATCCTTTTACATCCCCTGTGCTTGAAATGTCTCTAAAGGCAACTCAAGAGGAAGTTATGCAACTGAGATCTGAACGTGTGTGTGTGTGTGTGTGTGCGTATGTGTGTGTGTGCGTGTGCTGACCTTCGTTTCTGCTGATTTCTATATCAGCAAAGAGGCCAACCTTGATAATCTGCCAGAACAGTCCCAGGACTAGATGGGGTTTCCCAGCCATCAGATCGTGGGCGTCAATGTTGACCACCATGCAGCCGATTGCCGAGGCTGAGTTCAGAGCCAGCACCAGATTCTCCTACGAATGCAGATGAGTGATACGAATGTTTCTACGGCCAAACAACAGCTCAGCTAAAACAGACTGTGGCCTGAATCCTCTAAACAATCAATAACTTGACCTTGACCAGAGCAGGAAATTATAGATTCACAAGCGATATAAAACAAAAAAAAAAAGCTAAGCATGCAAGCATGTTAATGTTTAAGAAGCTCTTTTTTCACAGTCCAGAAATCTTTTTGACAGCTCTCCAGTTATTACCATAGCTGCCTCACCCTCAATTTATTATGCTTTGGTCACGGGAAATATTTAACTAACTGTAAGAAATATAAATAAATTCTACTATTTTAAACTAGTTTCCACAGTGAGGGATGAGTTTCAACTACAATCAAGTTGCCTGCAGATTATTAGATAAAGTTCTTTAATATCTGTCTGTTCAATGTGAAGTTGGAGCCAGAAGCCAGTTAGCTGATGATGATGATGATGATGAATCTGATGCTTCCTCCCTTGCATGCCTCATAATCTGTGCACCTGTAATGATGCACAGCGAGTTTCTTTGTATTTGGGGTGTGTGGGTGTCACTAAACTTCTGAAAAGCTGCCACTCACTGTCATTTTGAAGGTGGTAAGTTTCTTGGTGTTGATGACTCTCTCGTCAATCGTGTCAGGTTGAGACAGGTTGATCATCTTGCTGGAAGAGAATAATCAACAGTCAGTAAAATTTGTAGAGAAATGGTGCCCGATGTAATAACTACGGTATATTCTGTCAGAAATCTCCCAGATTGAACCTTCCTGTTCCTCTGCCAATCAAACTCATCAACAAACTGACTGTGTGTGTAGCTGATGTTACAGTTGCTTCTGTGTGTTGTCACAACTTGATTCTTATGCAGGACTCAGTGTGTATGTGTGTGTGTGTGTGTGTTACCATAACAGGATGCCATCACGGACAGAGGTGAAGAGGCTCTCATCTTTGGGGTTCATGGGCAGCAGATGTTGGCAGTCTGGATCTTTTGCTAAGGCTTTGTTAATCCAGTTAACAAATGCCACCTTCTCCTCATCTAAACGCACCCACACACACACACACACACACACACACAAACAGATACACACACAGGTTTGGACGGACGTTTACTAAGCAGAGGAACAGCAAATAAATCAGAAAGTGTTTTTTAATAGATTAATCACTGTGTTTAAAGCAGAAATGCAAAAGATTTCCTGATTTTCTGCTGTTTTTTTTTATCACTTTATGTGAAAGCACATTGAAGATCTGTGTGGACTAAATAGGCAGTTTGAAGACATGATCATGGGCTGTGGGAAATTATGATGATGTTCAAGTTCAATAGCAAGAAGAACATGAATCAATCAATCAATAAAACATTACAATACCTTAGCTGATATTCCCGAGACATTTAATAAATAATGATAATCACAATAACAATGGCATTGTATGTTGCTATAAAACATTATGTGTTTATTCAGGTACAGTATTTCTCATCAGTTCTACTATGAAGACATGTTTTATGTTATTAAATCTTATTTTACTGCACTGTCATCCGTTATCTGCTTATGTGTGGACGCAGGAAGAAATGCAGTTGTTGATACAAGTACATTAATAAACACTTCTATCTCACATTTACATTATAGTGTATTTAAACCATTTATGAAAAGATTACTGCTACTAATATTAATTAACATTAATCTAATCACAGATTCACCCTACTCATACCTCTCATTTGTTACCATGACATTCAAATCAAAGCATGATAAAAGATTTCCAACCAGTTTTGGCACAGTTGTTGCACAGCTCTAAAAACTAAAGCAATAAAATATGATAAAAATATTTGCAGTGGTAATAAAGCCAGAAGTCAGGCCACTGAGTCTGATGGGTCAAAGAGTGTCTGAAGTGTAACATAAAATCATTTTCCTTGTTTTTATTGTTTTTAAAGACCATCGTTTTTTTATTTTCAAGAAACAGATGCTGAACAGATTTAAATGTAATATTAATAAATGTGAGACTGGCGCTAATCATAAATGTACATGTGTCAATCACTGATGCACTAATTATGAGCTATGACTAACACACTCCAACACACACACTGCATACTCTCTCACACCTGAGTAGGAGTGCTGCGTTCCCTCGCTGGAGATTCCTGACGTCCCGCCGAAGGATCGGATCCCATGTCTCCTCGAGATGCATTTCCTAAACGTCTCGCTGAATTGTTTGCTCTTCAGTTCCTGGTAGATCTGAACACGGACAGGCTGTGTTACTCTGTGTGTAGCTGGACAGGCATGTTCTGTATGGGACTTTGTCACAGTCACAGTTTATGAGAACTCACAGAAACAAATTCCTCGAAGCTGATCTTCTCGTCCTTGTTGGTGTCTCCGGCGATGAAGATCTCGACGATCTCTCGCACCCTGTAGCCCGGCAGGGAGAAACTTGCCTCTCTGAACAGCTCCTGGAGCTCAAAGTCACTCACGTAGCCGCTGTTATCGATGTCTGAACACAAATACAGAGACAGTCTCAATTTACTTCACATATATTAACTTGTAACTGATGGCATAAGTATTAATAGATAAATATTGCACATACAATAAAGAACAAGGATAAACAAAGGACTGGTGAAGCTTCATAATCAGGTCTACAGACTGATAGAGTTTAATTAGCTGTTTTAAATATACACACAGTTATTATTACTGCTCAATTTAAAGCCATATAAATGTTAATTAATTGTTTGTTTATAGAGGTAAACGTTATTTTCCATATATGTGGATGTGTATATTGCTCATCATTATCAGCATCATTTTGTAACTATACAAGAATGATGATTGACTGATAAACTCTGGGTCATGTGTTCCTTTGAGTGAGCACATCACTCACAAAGTATCACAGCTCATTTATAGTCAGCTATAAAACTCCAACTTTGGTCAGAATTATTTGTCAGGGTCACCTGTGTGTGTGTGAGAGAGAGAGACAGAGAGAGAGTGAGAGAGAGAGAGAGAGAGAGAAACTGACCAATTTTATTGAAAGCCTCTCTGAGATCTTCCAGGTCCTCTCGTGAAATTTGTGTGACATGATTCTCCATAATAGCACCTGCTTTGTGTACCTGAAACACACACACACACACACACACACACACACACACATAGACACACACAAACACTTCAGGATTTGGACAGAAAGTAAAATGTGATTTTGTAAGATTGAGCAACATGTTGACTTAACAAGGGAACAGTGGTATAAAGTAATTAAGTACCTTTGTACTTTCAAAATTCTGCTACTTTGTACTCTTACTCTTGAGGAAAATTTTAAGCTGAGCTACTATGCACTTTTCCTCTCATGAATTTTCAATCAAAAATACATGTTAAAAAATAGGATTTATTTAAAAGAAAACTGTTTGTGTGCACTTTTGGCTTCTTGTCATGTTTCAGATGTCACTCAGTTGTTGGCAACGCTGAAGAGACACTCCCCTCTGAGCCTCTCAGATGGTTTCATTAATCATCCATTAATGATCTCATGGACACTTAGATTTATCTGGTGACTCTTTGGAGGGTGCCCAACCTAAGGCTTGGAGAAATATTAAGCAGCTGCAACAATAAAATCATGCTCACATGTTGATGCTTCAGTGTAGGGAGGATATACTGCCCAACGAGTGCTGAAACTTTTGATACTTTAAGTACATTTTGCAGCTAATATGTCTCGCTTTTATCATTTGGGATTGCAAGTGGGATTGCATGGCATTTAGTTGTATTATTTTACATCGTTGTTTTACTTCTTCTACTTTGAAACTTTTTCCACCTCTGCAAGGGAGTGGCTCCCATTTTAAAGCTGCAGACACATAAATTAAGTGCAGATCCAGAGACTTGACATCACCCGACCTCAGGATCATTACGAACAAAAGCTGAGTCTGACGAGAGAGGTGCAATAAAGGCAGAAGAACAATTAGGAAGTTTCAGGTTGTATGCTGGAATTTGTCCAAGGAGGCATTGTGACTTCTCACCGTAGCAGAGCACAGACATTTCTTCAATCTGCATCGATTATTAACACTAATACACACTCGCACACTCAAGGTTATGCCAGCATTTTTACGATAACAGATATGTTTGGGTGTTTGCATGTAAAAGAAAGACAACACGAGACAGAGACAGAGACAGAGACCGGTACCTTTGTATGAGTCTGTGTGTTCCCTGTTAGCCCGGTCTGGAGAAGCCTCTCGGTGCAGATCCCTCTGGACTGGCTGCAGGTGTCGAGTCTTCCAGAGCTCTGCCAGGCGTCAGACCGGGGCAGAGTGAAGGCTGAGTCCCAGAGAGTCTGGAGAGCTGGTTATCTCACCTAGGAGGAGCCACTCAGGAGAGGCTCAGAGTGGACCTTTGGCCTACCTGGACCCTGGGACAGGCGTAGTCTGACTGTTAACATTTAACACCTCAGCTGTGTCATCATGTTATTGTCTATGGAAAGAGCTTCATCTGTTGGTCCCTTCCAGGCAATTGATCTGCAGTGAAAGTACATGTCATATTTACAATGCACCCTCAGTGGAGCAGGCATAAAAGGTTGAACATTAAAATGGGTGAACAACCTGTGAAGACGACAGATAAGAAGATAAGATGATCGAATTAAAATCGAGAAACTGAATAAATCAAAGGGAAGGAAAGCACTAACGAGCAGATTGCAGCAAAGTGTGGCAAGTTCACATTCTGCTAACATCCCACTTTGACAGCAGGTGGCATTTTTCCCCCTGAGATGACCCTCTGAAGATGAAAGAGCAAGCAAATTAGATTTTTATGAGGACTGACCTTATCTTAAAGCCTGTGCATTGCTGGACTCAGCCTTTATCAACATACAATTTCAAGGGATATTTACCTTCTTGACAAGAGTTAAATGAGGGGACTGATACCACTCTCTGTTGTGGGCCTCACATATGAAGCAACAACCAATAAGCAAGCAATAAGGGGAAGGTTAGCTCTGATAAATAAATGATCCAACTCAAAAACTTCTGTAAAACCACAACTTGTTGTACTTTGCATGGCTGAAACACAAAAAATAACTAAAATAGGACAACCTAGCTTATCTAAGTTAAACTGACTTATATTTCACATTTTAATGTTAGTCACATATCCACATAGATGGACAGTTTGATGCTTTACTTATTGTGGCAGACAACAAGCAGACAATAGCAATCCTTCTCATCATATAAAATCCCAAAAGTAAAACCATTTTTTTGAGCCAAAAAACAAACATAAGCCAAAAGAGAGGGTATCCAAATGGTTAAAAAAGGTCTATGGAGTCAAAGTATCAAAGAGGCCCTCTAACAACAATTACTGACCTTTAACCACTGTGTATTTTATTTCAATCTACACTATTAGTAGGTTATATATAGAGAGTTATATAATAACTACAAATATAGTTATATAATAGTTATTCATCAACAGCAAGTTATATGTTGTGTTAAAAAAATGTTTGGCTCTATGTCAGGACAGGAGATAGACTGTGATTTCTCAAATCGTCTGACTACTATCATAAATCTATCAATATTTTTGATAAGTCCTGCCTGTGAGGCTTCACACTCAGGGCAAATATTTCAGATAGTCATTAGTTAAAGGGAAATTTCAACAGATCACTTTTAAAAAATTGCTAAACCTACAATGTCTTGTCCCGCTTGTTATGTTTTGTAGAAAAATACTATTTAGGGCGAAGCAGTTTTTTGTGTCAGGTCTTTTGTCATGTTTTTTACAGACCATGCTCACATTTTGCAGCACTGTGTGACATGTTTAAAACACGAGGCCTGCGGTCGCCTGCACAGCTTGCCTGACTGCCACACAAAGCCCTGTAACCTGAGGCACCGAGCCAAGTGCATCACTTATATTAAACTGCCACGCTGCTGCTTTCCTGCACCGTCTACTCCTTTTCCAACACGCAGCAATGCCTTTAAACTGCAGCAGATGAGGATTTTTTTATTTTCTAGTCTTCTTCCCTTTTTTCTTAAATCTTAGGAGGACTGATCGTGATGGTCTTTATAAATCAGTGTCATTCTGACCTGCGTGTTAAGCCTGGAAAAACTGCAGGAAACATTGTTCTGGAGCTACAGTGCATTAAAGTGCATGCCAACTGTAAATTGGGCAGCAACTGTAATGTAAAGAAACAGCAGAAGTAAGGAGCTTACATTCGGCCTCAGGCAGATGAAGGGTTCAGAGTCCAGAGCAGGGGAGTCCAAAGTAGAAAATCAGCTTGCTGCAGACCAGTTTTAGTCCATTTTCATCCTCATTCTCCTTTTCCAACCCATTTTTTCACTTCTTTTCTCCTTTTCTATGAACTCTCTTTCACCTGCCCTTCTTCTCTCTTTTTTTTTATCTACCTGTCAGCCTCTATCGCTGCTCAAAAGTCCCATAATCAGAAAAAAACAAGACAAAAGACTGTGCAAAATGCCTCTCACTTGGCTCAGACAAACATGCCAAAAACATTTTTTTTAACGCTCATTGACTACAAAGTCACACACAATCCACAGTGTTTCCTCTGACTCCTCACAGCTCCGGGCCTCCACCTTTCTATCTCCCATTCAGGTCTCTCTTCCTGAGACACCTGATCAGCCCAGTTTCACTCTGTGACTCAAAAGGTCATCTCCGGTTACCCTCTCCTCTCCTCTCCTCTCCTCTCCTAATGGCCGGTCTCAGGTAAGCGCTCCACCTCCAGCTGGTGATGTAGCGGCCACGTTTCTCGGTTGTGGAGCCTGAGCCGGGATCAGCTGCCGATGTAAAAGTGTAACAGCCGGGCCAAAGACTTTCTCATAAGCTTCCTGCATTATTCACTGGCACCTTGGAGCACATGCGCAGGAATAGACACAAACAACACACGCACATGTGTACAAACATACCATAAAGGCCTGAATTTCTACAGAGTTTTAAAGGCCTTTAAGAGCTTAAAGCCTAAAAATATCAACGACACAGACAAATGTTGCTGTGACTTGCATGTTTCTACTAGAAGAAGCTAAAACAGCTAAAATATAGTGATGTCAGTTTTATTATAGGCCTTTAGATTAACACATCTTCATAATGCTGTTGCACAGGTTTTCAGCTGAGCCTTGAACAATCTATAACAAAAACATTGTAATCACAAAAACTGGATCTGTCCTTTAGATATGGAGAGCAAATGTTTTTGCATGTCAAACTTTGTCTCTGATCTTTTCCCATTTATATTTGATGTAATAATAAACTGAGTGTGATCTACGCCTACACCCACCTGCATGTCTGTGTTTTGGTTCAGAAGTTATTCGTCTTAATTCAGCTGTAATGCAAAGTCGTGGCCACTCAGAGGCAGTGCCGACTCGAGCTGCTGGTGTAAACAGGGTCTTCCTGTTTCTCTGAGACAGGCAAACCGGGGCAAAGAAGGTCAGCCTGCTGCTGCGTTACTGTAGAGGACACGTTGCCAAAATCTCCTTAAAAGGAACAAACAGGACAAAACTTACATACATCAACTGTAAACCTTTTAGCTTTTTTTTTAAACTATAGAGTGTAATATAAAAAAAGGGCCTCTGCTGATGTAAGGCTTATAATGAAATAAAAACAGTACATGGATGTTGTGTTTTCCTTTTAATAGTTTCAGGGACTTTATATATAACTTAATTGAGTGCAACTTCCTGGTACTTTTCTCAATTATTCCCATTTTGCTATTATGCTACTTCATGCAACCACTTTATTTCATTTCAGAGGGAAATATTTTCCTTTTTACTGCTCTACATGGATCTGAAAGCTACAGATTATTCACACAAAACAAAATCAACACACAAAATATGAACCAGTCTTATAGATTAACCAGCAGTTTGTAAAGTAGATCAAACCAGCTTCACCTTCAGCAGCTGCAACATGAAAGTGACGCTCAAATATGACTGCATCAATAATAAGAATAAATAAAAGTTATTCTGAAATGGACCGTGAGTGTGTTTAAGTATATTCTGAAAGAATAACATAAAATAAAATACTGTGGTCGAACACAATAGATAAAGTGCAGTGAATGTCCAGCACAAAAAAGGTAAGGTAGGAGGTAAGTAGATAAGAGCCTCCAGGCAAAGGTCAATAAAACAGCCTCAGCAGGTTGGACAGTGGAGATGATGGTAATAATACTTATAAAATCATGATAACGGTATGAAGGTATATGATAATAACTATGAGGTATGATGACTGGATAATAATAATAATAATAATAATAATAATATAGGAAAAGTGAAATCAGTAATAAAACAGTGACAGTAAAATATTCATGTCCAAGGTAATA
>JBAJHX010000115.1:7143621-7155572 GCA_037176925.1 Amniataba percoides
CGGTGGCAGCGGTCGATACACTGCTCCTCAGTAGCTGGGTTCCATGCCTAAAACACACACACACACACACACACACACACACACACAGGTTTAAGTAAGTGAAGATGCAGTTCAGAACAAAATCCTAATCCCTTCAACACGCTCAACCTGATAGATTAAATGTGCGGTTGTGCGTGTGTGTCTAGTTCCTGGAAGAATCAGCACTTACAGGGTCCATCAGGAACACGCGAGAGGCGGCGGTCAAGTTAAGCCCCACCCCTCCAGCTTTCAGCGACAGCAGCATGATGGAGGGGCTGTCAGCTGCAGAGCTCTGAAACGTCTGGATGACCTGAGTCCTCTTCTTTTGGCTCATGGTGCCGTCCAATCGCACAAAACTGAAACCGTGCTCTCTGGTGGAGAAGAGGAGGACAGTAATGTTAACAAACGAGTCATAAATGAACAAAGCAGACATTAAAATGAGTTAAATCTGGAAACTTGCTGCTGAAGAGCCGGTGGTGCACTGTTACCCTGTACATATGTTCAGTCTCTACTGTGAAAGTGTGTTTTACCTGAGCGGAGTCTCCAGTATGGTGAGGAAGCGTGTAAACTGAGAGACGACCAAACACTTAATGCTGCTGTCTTCACATCGTAGTCTGAGCAGGTTTCCCATCAGCGCCTGCACCTGCGAAGACAAAAACCACAAGACAACACCAATTTTCAATTACTGTTAAAATGCTGAAGACAGTATTTTGTGTGACTTCTGAATAAAGGTCACTCAGGATCAGTCTAAATGGGTTAGGGTTATCATTCACACTTTTGGCCTTTTGTAGTTGGCTCTCGACTGGACACAGCTGAGTATGGAATGATAGGCTTTCACTTTGTATCAGAGCATTTCCATTGAGAGAAATAAAATGTCAAAAGGTATAAAAGGAATAGATGAGCAACATGACATGAAGGAAACTTCAAGTCAGATTCAGGACTTTGCCAGCGGAAACAAATTTCCTTTTAAGGTTTTAAAAAATAGCATTCAGCATTTTTTTGTGTCTACAGAGCGTTTTACTATTTTTATCCCGCAGTTTGTTCTGCATCTTTGGTATGTGCAGTGCACCTTTGAGCTCGTCCGCCACTTCTCAGAGCTTTTACTGCTCTCTTCCTCCAGCTCCTCCTGTGGAAACTCCACCAGCTCACTGGTCTTGATCTCGCTTCGACAGAGAGGGCAGCGCGCCACTTCCTACACAAAAACACACACCCAGAACAGGACAGGGAAAAAGGTGGACCTGTTAATGTTTGGCAGCTAAATAATTCATTCCATAAAAGTAAAAACTTTGAAGTCTACTCTTAAATGACCCCTGCTGAGGGCAGCTCATGTACCTTCTCGGTGCTGATAACCTGGGCGATGCAGGGCCGGCAGTACACGTGAGCGCAGTGCGTGATGACGGGCAGGCGGACCGAGTCCAGACAGACGGAGCACTCCTCGTCCGAGCCGCTGGCCAACACCAACCGCAGCTTCTCTATCAGTCGCTCCCGCAGCTCTGCAGGCGTCGCTGCAGCACCTACAGACAAATCATTTGATCAATATGCACGTGAGAATGAGAGGAGAAAGAAATCTTTCTGAAACACACTGGCATCATGTCCTTTTTCATTTGGGGAAATTTGGGGTTTTATAACCACATAAGACTTTATAATCTTGGTTTAAACACATATCTCCTATAATTATTTGGGAATTAACTAATAACCTCACAGTCTACATGCTCATAAGACAGGCAGCTGATAATATGTTGCCTCAATATTTACAGTGGTAGCGGGTCACATGCAGCACAGACCTGAGATCTTAGATAATACCACCATTGATTCAAACAGAATTAATCTGAAAGAGGTCTAATCATCCAGAAGGAATGTAACCTGAACATCAGGATTAGTTAATAGTTTAATAGATTAGTACAGATTTTATTTTGTACAAGTGACCCCCAGCCCTCAGAAGCTGTACTTCACTTCACAGCCTCTGATCACACTGCAGGTTTTACCGAGGTCTGAGGAGGACTTTGCCAACAGATCAGGGTGGCAGCAGAGTTGCCGAAGCCTCATCAGGATGGCTAACACATCAGCGTAATTCCTCAAGACAGTCCCTTCAGCTACGTATCTACACACACAGTTAAAAGAACAAAGAAATGCAACAGTTAACTTTTACAGTAACATCCTTGTAACATCTAACATCCATCAACAGCTGTATGTTCTGTCAAAATGGCCTTATTTACTAAGTTATTCATTGCTGCTCAGCACCATTCATGAGCGCACACACATTGACACGTACCTGCCGATGGTGTGTCTTCCCTCTTTGCGTGCCAGCTCGTACTCCTCTCTCTCTGGCAGGCTCAGCTCGACCTGCTCCACACACACGGTCTTCTTGGGCAGAGACACCAGGGGGCGCCCGTTCACCATGCTGCTCTTGGTCCGCCGCAGGGTGATGCACTTCACCAGGGTCTGAAGGTTCCTGCACACAGTGTCGATTAGTTTATATCATATATATCTAAACTATATATCATATAAATAAATATATCAACCCAGCACCCACTCAGGTCATTAGCAACTGGTCTAATAAAATCAATTATAGGAGAACTTTTGAATGTCATTTGCCTGACATAACAATACCTGATACATTATTTCTATGTACTGAACAATAACTAGAAAACTATGAATGGAGACGCTGTCAAGAGGCACTACATTAATGAAATTTAAAGTGTCTGAATAGACTTTTCTATTGTCTAAATTGAGAGAAACTGCCCAGGTAATTATAAGCCGTTTATCTCCAGAAGCAGTGTTTAATTTTTTTACATGATAAGTTGAGTCACATTTCTTTAGATAACACAAAATCAATCTCATACTTCAGATCCTCGATTTGGACAAGGAAAAACTCTAAAGCCAGGGGGAAAAAAGGGGGAAACAGTAACAGAGAAGAGAGAGATTTAGAGTTAACCTTCGAAGAAGACTGACAGTATCACTGACACCACAGGCTGTACCTGCTCACTTACAGTGAATTGTGCCCTCTGGAGTGTCATTACTACATCGCAGCAGTGTAATATAATGCATGTGTGAGCACTCACTGCAGACCGGCCCTGTCTCCTTGAGTAACGGGTCTCTGGATCACTCTGTTCCACCACTCTCTCGCATCGAAGGGCTTCAGACGCAGGAAGGCCAGCAGCGTCCACAAGTCCTTCACACTGTTCTGGATTGGAGTACCTGGAGGGGTGGAAAAATGAATACACACACACAACAGCTGATGCCTGGCTTAATACTGAAACTGAATCTGTGCTCAACTATCTGTTTGTGTGACTGAGTTGAAGTGCAGGTGTACCTGACAAAATCCAGCGCCGCTGAGATTTTAGATCAAGCACAGCCTTACTCATCTGTGCATTGGGGTTTCTTATGATGTGTCCTTCATCCAGCACAACCCTCAGCCAACTGATCCCATGGAGGGGACTCTTATTCTGAAAGGGAAGCAATTACGTATTATTTGGTATTAAAATAGAAGCAAATTATCTCTGCATACCTATAGAAGTGCACATCTCAAACTAAATAAAGACAAAATAAAGAGTCCACCATGTGACTGTGAATTTGTTTCCCATGTTTTCTTTTCTGTGTGAACACCTTGGCTCATCTTAGTGCTACAGATCTGTCTACACTCACCCCAAAGTCGGCAGCGAGGACGTTGTAGGTGGTGATCACGACGTCCTGAGAGGACAGAAACTTCTTGCTCCTGTTGCGCTCTGAGCCGTAATACAGATACACGTTTAGCTTCACATTAGGGCGCACGTGCTGCTCAAACTGGTCCTGTACACACACGCAGAAGAGAGAGAGAAAGAAAACATGACAAATGCAGGGACGGAGAGGCAACAATGCATACAGCATCTCTCTTGTAAAAATGTTAAGAAAGTGACCATTATCCACTTAGACTTTTCACCAAGTTTATTAGTCGGATAGTGTGTAAATTTCAGTGAATGAATGTGTCTATTTGTGTGTGTGTGTTTTGTTGTGTAACGCTGTATTCCTACCAGCCAGTTGCTGAGCACAGAGAGTGGACAGATGATGAGAGTGGTTCTTGCTGACAAGTCGTCTGCACTTTCAGCTACGGAAGAATCCACACCTGCACAACAGGAATCACACAAACATCTCTAGTATCACTACACGTAACTTTTCTTCACAAAGTTATGGACTCCAGATAATAATAAATATACTGTTAAAACTCACCCAATGCGGGAGTGTCCTTCTTGGGTTTCTTCTTCTTTGAGCTGGTGTCTGATGCTGAGCCGCCCAGTGCTGCAGCAAAGTCCAGATCCTCCAGCAGCACTGGAGCCTCTGCACAGTAAACACAGATGTACGATTTAGTTTATGAGATTATACAAAGCCAAATAACAACAGCATAAGTAACAAATAAAAAAAACAAAACAAGATAAAATCATTTCAATGATCTTATCAAAAAGGTCCCCTGTCAATCTATGCCATGTAGTGCCATGTGCGTTGAAAAATATCTTATTGTGATTTTACCTTTGCTGGGCTTTCTTTTGGTGGCTTTCATCTTTTCTTTGCTCGTACCTATAAATGTAGAAATCAGGTAAAAATGTGAAAAGGCCACAGGAGACAACAAAAGAATACAGACAGCATGAAGTTAAAAGGTGACATGTGTGAAGATGATGATTGATTCCTACTTTTATCTGACTTGTCTACTATCTCCACTTCATCTGGCGTAGCATCGGAGATCACCTCCACCTGAGGACTGACACACACAAGAGAATATGATGTTATATAAGGAGAAACTTCATTTCACTTCACCCCACTTATGGCTCCAAACATCATTACATTTTACAGAGCAGGTGTCTGTGTGTGTAAAACGATGGAAAAATGGCTGGAGTATATCCAGATTTGCATACCTTACCTCAGCACACAGTGATAAAAAACTGACAATAAAAGCTAAGCATGAAAAAATTACACTAAAGTCACACTTACAGGTCTGAGCTCAGAGAACCAACTGCTGCAACACTCGCTCCTGCTCCGTCGCTCACACCGCTGCTTCCTGAAACAGAGACACCACATCATTTTTCCTCATCGCTCTTTGTCTGCTTTCTCACAGACAAGCATGTGCACATTTCCCCACAAACACTCAAAAAGAAAGATAAAGGAAGACTGAACATTAGGCAAAAAAATGTACTAGTTTAGAGAGAAATGGATGTACCTTCCAGTTTCTGTGGTTTACTTTTGGCTTTGAAAGGAGAAGACTGCACCTCCTGCACACATGGAAACAAACACTTAACGGCTTCAACACAAGTCACTGTAAATTAGCTGAAAAGAACACATTCATGCACAGCTTACACATTTCTCCACAGGCAGAGGCTTTCCTTTATGAAAGTTGGTGAGGATCAGTGTGATGGTTGTCAAAGTTTTTCCCTTGAAAACACAAACAGGAGTTTCAGAGGCCGAATAACCAATAAATATATCATTTAAGGGTAATCTGGCACAAATTTGCCAGATCTGTGTAAAACGTGCGTATCTGTTTCACACCATTCCCATGTCATCTGCCAATATTCCCCCACGAACTCGCTCCGGTATTTCTTTGGCGGAGAAACACGTGAGGCTGTTGTAGTAAAGCTCCCCTCGCTTCTCCCAGAAGGGCGGCAGTGCAGATTTGTTTTCTCGTGCGCACATCCAGGAGAGCGCCTGCTTCTGGTGAGGCAGGAGAGGAGTTCCCACAGACTGCAGAGAGAGAGACGTGCATGTTCACATCAGTGCTGCATCGTGATATAAATACACAGCAACACTTTTTTCCTTTTGACGTGCAAGAAGGCAAAAGCTCAGAGGTGAGAGGTAGTTTCTCCAAAGACCAGAGGGTATTATTATTAGGGTAAATATTATCTTCATGAATGTATCCTTATAAAACAGAAAATAATAAAGAAATAATTAAGAAATTTGAACTTAAAAACAATTTTTGCACAGTAGGAAACAACATTAAATTAATAGTTCTTGACATAACTGCTGTGAGAGTAGAAGGAAACCGAAAATAAGACCACAGACAGATACACTGCAAACAAATAAATAGATCTAACACACACCTTTGCTGCTTCCTTCTCCCCGTCTTTACTCTCCATCAAGTCTTCAAAAAGGTTGTCGAATGCATTCTTCAGCTGAAGGTAATTACAACAAAATGTTAAGAATACGACTTGAAGTCTACAGTTATTGCACATATTTTTTTAGCATAAAAATGAAAAACAATAAATTTGATAAACAACAAATTTTCAAAAGCCTTATCTAAAAATACTAAGCTATGCTATTTATTTATCCACACATGATCAGACAAGCATACACCATCACGGGTGCACAGTGGCGTAAACATTATCAAGTTTATCTAGTTTTAATGTGACAGCCAAATGAATCAGATAAATTAGAATCTAATGTCAAAAACTGACATAATGCTATAACATTAAATATTAAATTAACTGAATGTATGTAGGTTACCTCCTCTGCAGTCAGTGGGATTGTCACACCTTTCTTAGGAATTGCATAAGCACCTTGACTGGTACTTGATTTCTGATATGCACCTGAAATCAAAGACACGCAAGCACAGTCACAGACACACACAGAATAAACAGAAAAGTTGCACAACAATAATTGAAACTATCTTTTTAAAGCAACAACGTGGTGCTGCATGGATAAAATGTGTGAGGTTTTCCATTGAGACAGCAGAGTGTGTTTTGAGTGTTTCACCTGTTGGTCTGCTTCCGCTGGTGTTCAGTTTATATCCGCGACGCGACATGCATTCAATCACAGTGTTTTTGTTCTCTTCTTTCCCCCAGAAGGACAGCATGACCGGCATGTTGAAGGAATTTTTTGTCCCCGAGTGTACGACCCTGCCACGGGGAGACTCTGTCAACATTCACTGACATTCAACATATCAGCAGAGAAATGCACAGACAGGCAACACAACAACCTGCTCACCCTTCCACTTTAGCCAAGTTGTTGTCCATCACGTAGGCCATAGCAGCTGCCAGCTCCCGCTTGATGTGACCCACTTGGTTCCCATAAATGTTGGCGACCATCACTGCGTTGCGGTCGTACGGATTCTGGGGCTGCCGCACCAAACCCACCATCTCCCCCTGATTCACCTGTAAGGAGAGTCAAACACAGGATGTGTCATTTTTAAGGCATCTCAACCAGCGTGTGGTGGCAGATCAGTTATGTGTCCTGCATGAATCAGCGCAGAAAAAGATGTAATCGTGGTGGCTGATCCTCACCACCCCCGTGTAATATCTGAGGCCGACCACAGTGCCCTGCAGGTGGCCGAACAGCACGCTGCCGTCTGCGTCAGGCTCCTCGGACGCCGCAGCTCGGATGGCCTGGGACAGAGTCTCCGCGTTGGTGTCGTGGCGGTCTGCGAAGAGGTCCACCTCGCTGAACCGGCCCCAACCGAACCTCCAGCGGTGGGGAAACATGGCACCTGAAACACACACACACACACACAGATATACAGAAAGCAGTTAAGATAGTGGAGAGCATCCCTGTTATACAAACAACCACTACACCTGTAAATTATATAATTATTTTTAAATACTTTTTATCATATAAATATCACTCAAATAAAAATCCTACCTCATGTGTATAAAGATATCTATCATATTTATTTCATCATCCTTTGCACTCTGTACCACTGCACTATTGCTTTACTATCTACATGTTACTGCTGTTTTTCATGATTAAGTCTATAAATGTATATGCATATTTGCACTATATATGCACCTGTATATATATTCATCCTTGTACACTGTAGGTTTATGTTTATTTGTACCTTACTGAGCTGTTGTCCTTGTTTGAACTGTGTCTTTTCCAGCTGTTTGAGAGCTGCGCAGATGGAGGAGCTAATGATGAGCAGCTGGTTGAAGAAAACTACATCACCCTGAACGAGGCTCTGACGTCAAATCCTCCCGGCGACTTATTGACGTCACAATAACTTGTCTAATGATATGTCTAAGTATAAAAGTTAATTACTTTTCTCAAAAGGTGGTTATTTGGCGCGCCTGTTGGATTTGTTGATGTTTTGTGCTGCTGTCTGGTTTTCCTTGTCAAATGCGTAGGAGTTATTTTGCAACTTCCGGTCGGACCTTTCAAAATAAATCCTCCTTAGTAACATTTTTAGAAGGACGTTCAAGCTGCAACTTGTTTGTTGTCTGCGCATTTGTTTACATATATACACATACAATATTAAAATATCTTCAGTATTTGAGCCTGTGATGGCGAGCATGAAATAAAACTTATCTAACTTATTTAACATTTGTTACTGCCACAATTTATCCCTGATGTTTATTGACAGAAAGTTACTCTGCAATAATAATTATCTGTTTTATATACATAACAAGCTAAATAGACAGCAGCAATAACATGTAGACACTATGACATTAGTGCAGAGGATGTCGCAGTGATCAGATTTATCATCCTTTGCACTCTGCACTATTCAATTGTTGTCTTACTGTCGTACTGTCCATATGTTACTGCTGATATTAGTATTTCTTAATATGCATACTTTTATATATCTTTATCCCTGTATATAGCAGTTTCATGTTTATTTTTACATTGCAAAGCTGATGTCCCTGTTAGTAAACTGATGTTTACTGCGAAAGCAAAACTCTGATTTTCACTGTTTTAAGACATTTTATTGACAAAAAGACCAAAAAAGTATTTAACAAAAGAAAACAGAAGAATGACCCCCTTTTATTGAATATTAAATTACATTTCTGTTTTCCTGTAGATTTTACTGTGAAATCACGCTCACCGTGTTTCCTGTGTTGTGTGTAGAAAACTTTGCAGCTCTTCTTCCTGCAGCCTGCGTGTTTTACGCGCCCTTTGCGTTTTGGCACCGACGTGCACTACGGAGGCCGACGTGGTCCAACTCTTCTCTATTGTTTTTCTTTTTTCTTTTTTTTGCGTCTTACGACTTTCCGCTTCCTCCCCACCGGCCGAGCAGCGACCCGTCCACCCTGAGAGACCTCCAGAGGGGGAGCCGGGCAGGAAGAAAACGAGGAGTAAAGGACTGAAGTGGTGAAATCTCAGCGTCAATCTGAGTCTTCAGGCGGAGAGAAAAAAACAGAAGAGGAGTTTTTGTCCGGAGTGTGCTTGAGTTTTTTTGTGTTTGTTTGTTTTATTTTGCTCTTGACAGCCGGTGAGTTAATGAACCTTTCTTTTTCTCTAATTCAGCACAATCAGACAAGCTGCTTAGTTTGTTTTGTTTTTTACCAGATTTCTGAAGAGACACTTTGTCTCTCTAAAAATAAAGTGACAGCTGGGACCAGATCCTGATCCAGACCCTGATCCTGGAGCTGGTGGGATGTGTCTTTCTCTGTCTTATTAAATTAAAAAGTCCACATGGAGGCTGCAGTATGAGTATAATAACACATATAAGAACACGCAGTAAAAAAACATCTGCAGTAATGGACTTTCTGATTTGTTTTAAAGGGCCTGTGAACATCTGAGTGAGCTTTAATGAAAGGTCATTTAAAGTCACAGCGTGCAAAGTTGATTGATTAATGTAGTTGTGTTTTTGTGTTGCTTTATTGGATACTGGCACCTTTTAAAAGCGCTCAGAAATATGTTGTTATTTTAAAATATTATAAGTATAAGTTTTACCACCTCTGCCACCTACTAAATGTTTGAGGAGGGTTTAAATAGCATCCAGACCCCTGTGTGTGTGTATGTGTGTATGTTTGTGTATTTGGACTCATGAACTCTGGGATTTCTGGACGCCCACATCGCTGGTACAAAGACGAAGCAGCCCCTCGGCCCCTGAAGCTGACCCCGGGTCCGCTTCTGGGAGCTGATCTGAGTCGTGAAGTTGGGCTCTGACAGCGACACCACCACACATACCTGCACCCGGCCTGTGTTGCCAGTGTTTGGTGTGACTGGCTGCGTCCAAACGTTGACACAGGGGGTGAGGCGGCTGTGTGAATAACAGGATAAGGTGTTCGGTGTGGGCGTGCAGCTGGGCAGCGTGTTTACGCTTCACTCACTGCCAGACCTGTAATCAGTGAGTGTGGGAGGCAGTGAGCTCAGACAGTGTGTCAGTGTGTGTGCACTGACAGAGGACATGTGTTTTTTTTTTTTGTTTTTTTTTTGTCTGTCTGTGTGTGTCTGTGTTACTTAATGAAAGGGGGGCAGACAGTGCATGTGAGAGTGTATGTGTGTGGTTGTGTGTCTGCTTCATCACTCCTTCCAGGAAGTCCTCCGCAGAATTTCCTTTTATAGAAGCCGAACACAAAAGGCTTGTGTGTCCACTTCCTGTAAACAGCTCGGCGGCTGTGTTTGCCGCCTCCTGGTTGGCCGGCCCGGTCCTGTGAGCCTCTGGGGCCTCGGGGAGTTCCAGGATGAGGAAGCGGGCTTCCCTTGATGGCGGTCAGCCACAGGGAATAGAAAGTGCTCTGGTGCAGCGAGGGAGCGTAGAATGAGGAATAGAAATCGTCAGAGGGCAGAGTGATGTGGGAAAAGAGAGCAGGCGAGAGATGGAGGTGCAGCTGGAGGATGTGTGGTGACCAAGCATGCAGAGTTGGAGAGATTAAATCAGAGAGATAAAGCACAGAGAGAGGAATGAAGAGAAACCTTTTCTTGCTGCTGAATCTTGAATGGGGGTTGGTATTGTTTGAAAAGTGCCCATATCAGTACTATTATAACACCTGAGTTTAGGTTCTGATATCAGAGTTATACTCTATGTATTACCTTATTTTAAGTATCCTCACATGTATCTATAAAACACTTTATTTCTTTCTTTTGGCCTCTCAGGGGACATGCTTTGTAGGTTTTAAACTGATGTGTGACTCAATACTGAAAGTAAAGTGGTGGGCTGCAACACCAAAACAAAGAGCTGTAAGACATTAGAAACACTTAGAATCCAGGGAGACTGCAGAAGCTAATGAAAATTCACATCTGTTTTCACATCACACACAGTTATTTGATCTATGAACATTTTTCAATTAGAGTAGCTTTATATCAGAAACTGTGTGATCAAAGATTGAATACTCTGCAGTATTATGGACACATTCAACACCCTAAAAGTACTGAGTATTGCCACCAAGAGTGAAACTAATACAGTCATGCCAAAAACCACTCAAAGATCACTTCCATCAGGATAGAAATGTTTCATCATAGAATAAAGATGCTAAAAAAATGCCCCTTACAGTCTAACAAAGCCATCAGCATCACTGAAGGACTCAAACATTGAGGTTTTTCCTGTAATTTGTCACATAGTTGTATAATATGACCTCTTGGTGGGGTCGTAGCTCTCAGGTTGGGAACCACTGCATTTCTCTGCGTCATATCATCGTAAGATAATGATATGAAATTGAGAACGGCAGTAAGAAACTGCAGCAGATCTTTGGTGTTTGTTCTGG
Organism: Amniataba percoides; assembly: GCA_037176925.1. NCBI lineage: Eukaryota > Metazoa > Chordata > Actinopteri > Centrarchiformes > Terapontidae > Amniataba > Amniataba percoides. The sequence continues at coordinate 7,155,018 of JBAJHX010000115.1, forward strand.
ATTAAAATGTTAAAAACTCTCCGTTGATCCGGGCCCATGATTGCAGCAGTAACAGGCAGATTTGTGTGTAGTCATACGAGCACACAAATGCGTGGCCTGCAGTGCTGCTGTGTGCACCTGCCTGCTCCCCTCAAAGTTTTTTTTTCCCTTCTGTTGCGCTCAGTAAGCTTAGCTTGTAGCTACATAAAAGATGCACAAGTGTTCACAATGGAGCCCCTGTAGGCAAGGGGGAGTGTGTGATTTTTAGGGCAGGGAATGTGTGTGAGGAGGAGCCTTGTGTGTGTGTGTGTGTGTGTGTGTGTGTGTGTGTGTGTGTGTGTGTGTGTGTGTTTGATGAACAGGAGAACGCGCCCAACCCCTGCAGCCCTGCAGCTATGGAATTCCTAATGAGAGACAACTTGTCTAAGCCTGGCCAGCCAGTACCCAACATTCAGTCCAACACACACACACACACACACACACACACAAACACACACACACACACACACACACACACACACACACACACCAACACATGCCACGACGAAAATGCACATTAAGGCTGGACTGGGTCTA
>JBAJHX010000115.1:7183410-7198066 GCA_037176925.1 Amniataba percoides
GATAGATAGATAGATAGATAGATAGATAGATAGATAGATAGATAGATAGATAGATAGATAGATAGATAGATATTATAACTAAAATTACGATGTTAATGTATGATGACAGTGTAATAATAAAAGATAGAAGGGAAAATATTGTTCTTCATTTTTTGCGTTTCTGCCGTTTTGGGAGGGGATAGGAGTGTTAAGGTACACTGATGTTAGTATGTTAATTGAGTTTCAATCACGTTGGTGTAAGATGACATTTTTGTTTTGCTTTTCGGGGTGTAGATTTATATCAAAACATCACAGTTCAGGGGTGACCATATTGTTGGACCACGCTGTCTCCTCTGCAGAGGCGTGGCTGTGCGTGAGTGGGCGTGGCCCTGCTCGTCACGTAGCTCCTTCGTCGGTTTCTTCGCTGCGTGGAGGCCGACTTGGAGGGAAGTAAGCGGCGCTAAGACAGGGAAAGACAGCCGGAGGAGAAGCGACGCAAACGGCAACCACCTCCCCTAAAAAGCTGGTACGATTAAAAAAAATCTCCCGGAACCTCTTGAGTGTACGTGTTGATGTTTCGACGCTTTTTAGGTCAGTCATGCCGACACAGCGGGGCCTCGGAGCCGTGTAGCGGCCTGTTAGCAGCCTGTTAGCAGGCCGCTGGCGGTTTGGGCGCCGGGGCAGAATGGCACCGATCCGACGCTCCTCAAAATGGTGCCGCGGTGCTTCACCGCTAGCTAGCCTGCAAAGACGTTGCCAAACCACCTCTTCTCTCTTTACACAATGTTGTGATGTCTGTGTTAAATTTAGAGTGGTGAATAAAAGCTGTGCTGCCTTTTTTTGTCCTTCATGGCTATGCAAATGTTTACTCCTCCGACCTCGGGGAGGGAGGGAGCATGCAGCCGGCTAGCCATGCTAATGCTAACAACGCTACCCAGGCCTCTGCACGTTTCCGAGCCAGAGATCATTTTTAAAGTGTTGCTGACCCGTGAGAAAAGGGATAAATGTTGCAATTCAAAAACCGAGTTTTTGGTTGTAGGAAAGCATCTTGTAGCAGTTGCATGATAGCAGTCGTTGCTATAACCTGAAGACAGCATCGTCTGTTTGTGGAAATGCCGGAGAAATTTCACCTCTTAGCTTGACAACTGCTTGAAAAAAATATGAGCTACTCATTAAAATCAAGTGCCAGATTGTGTTTGCTCATGCAGAGAAAGTAGGTCAATTTTGAGAGGACGCCAGCTGTGATATTTTCACTTTTTTTTCTAACACCATGCGGTTTTTCATTCAAATCCTTCATGCACGTCCAACATTCAGACCCAGCCCTCCTGCCAATGAATGCAGAGCAAAATACAAGCCCACAAGACAAGTTTTCCACAAGGAGGACTAGTGCTTATTTCGTAAAATTATAGGAGCTCTATTAATTTCGTTAAAAACAACCCTAGTTGTGATTATACGTTTTTTTTCGTTTTTCAATTGATTATCAACTTGTAGTTTTATTGGGAGGTTCCCATCCTTCATGTTTATCTCAGGCACACTGTGGTTATGCCAACAGCACCTAAAGTAGTTTTAAAACCTGCAAACTGTAAACAGCAAACAAAAAGGTGGGTGTGTCCTGCTTCACATCAATGGAGGCCACCTCTTTGTGTGTCCTGTTTATCCAATTTATCTATAGAAAGAGGCTCACCACTTTGTTTAGCCTTCCTGGAATGTATGCGTAAATTTGTGGCAATATGGTGTTTCTGCTTATTTAAAGTATGTACTGGACATTTTATGAGCGTTTGTTTTCCGAATGTCATTTCTTTTTCAGCGCGAAAGCTTCCTTTGTTTGCTCACCCACAGACTCATGGAGTTGCTTGTTTTTTCGTCTTATTCCCATCCAGCCTCAGGAGCAGTGAAGTGTCTTCATGGCAGTACGTCGAGGACACATAAAGTACTTGAAAGTGAGTATGAGATCTCTCATTTCAAACAGTATGGAAATATGTGACCATATCAAGTTAATCTTTGCAGAACCACAAAACATCCTTGGTGTTGAGGTGGGTGACAAAAACTGCACAGAGCCCCTACAAAGCTACAATTCATGCTGTAAAGTAAAAGTGAGATAGCATTAGAGACGGAAAAAACATATATACACCAGCACCCCACAGACTATTCCAATGTTTACTGGTGTAATACAGGACTCTCATTCATCCTCTCAGGCAGTGTATCGTACCCACTAGAATACACAATCACAACCCTCCTCTTGCATGAATAGACCTCTGTCAGGTTGACCGCTGGACTGGTTCCCTTTTCAGGCCTGGTCCCATTTCAGCCACTAGCAAATGTCTCTGCGAGGACATGCTCTGCTGAACAGATAGCAACTATTAGATAAGTATTTTGAGTCAGTCATTTCTTGTTGTGGGGCCTTTACATTAAGAACTATATCTCAGACTCTATAGGGTGCTTATAAGGCTAGAGTGCAGGCTGACATGTGACTGAGGTAATCTTGGGTTAAAGCAGTAGCTTACCTACTTTGAAAATGTAAAACCTGTGTATTGTATATGTTGCCACACTGAGATCATTTTGTAGCTTGTGTTCAGGCAGATATTTGGGTAATATAGTTCTCTGCTGCACCAGAAAGTATCTGTCAGTATGGAAGTAGAAGTTCTAAATTTTTGGAGCTAAACATGAGACCAAGTACACATTCTGCTGAGTGTTATAAGGGTCATTAAATTCAGCTTTCGACAATCACCACCATGGAGCTATCAACAAGTAAATGATAAACGCTTTTGTCAATACACTTTGTTCCTCATTGTAGCCCATTCCTCTTTTTATCGTTCACTCATGTTCACAAGCCATTCATAACCACACTTCCTCTTTCTTCCTCTCACTATTTTTAAACATCTTTTCCCCAGCCTAATATCCTTACTAGAGCATGTCCTTTATTGTGAATGAAGCTGCTCATTAGCTGGAGCACCAGCAGTGTCATTCAGCAACAGACCACCCCACAATCTCCATGACTTAATTTCCTCAGTCTTTGGAAAATACTGCCTCTGGAGTAGGGATTTCTTTTGTACCTCTTTAGTCCGTGGTTGCTCTGGTCCACTGATGATTTTATTTGCCTTTTCCCCCTCAGACTGCATGCATGCGTCTGTTGTTTAATTGTACCCGCTGTTTGCTCTACTTTCTGTGTCACTGCATCTCAGTCAGTGATGTAATGGGGTTGTTTGAGGTAGCAGGGTAGAGGCGAGGCCAGTAACGCCTGCAGAGTATGAATAATAGGAAGTCCATTGGACACAGATTTCTCACTCTGTTTTGACTTTGTGCTGCTTTGGGCAAACAACTGACTACACTTTAATTTTAAAGTAATGTATTTGAATTAATTTCCTTTAGTGTCCTTTTTCTTATTTCCTTTCTCAGTTTCAAGTTGGCAGCCTTTAAGAAGTTGTGTGATTTTAGAGGGAGAACAATGTGTTTGTTTTTTAGGACTGATGTAAGGCTACAAACAATGATCACTTTTATTCGTTAATCTGTGGAATGATTTATTAGATTAATAACTGTTTATCTATAAATATTAGGAAATAGTGAAAGAAATACTAATAATTACAGATTTCCAGACCAAGAGGTGGCATTTTAAAAATGCTTGCTTTCTTCCACTGTCATTAAAAAAAAAAGGATCTGAGAAGGATCTGTAAACATGTGGCATTTTTGCTTGAAAAATTAATGAATTATCTGTGGATCATTTAATAAGCCAATAATTTCTGTCGCTCTGTGTACCCCATGTACTTATCTTGCTTTGTGTTTTTCGGCCCACCTGGCTGACCTGCAGGAGGTGTATGACATGTCAAACGGTTATGAAGACCACATGGGAGGGGATGAGGGGAAGGACGCCAAGACCAACCTGATAGTGAACTACCTGCCTCAGAGCATGACGCAGGACGAGCTGCGGAGCCTCTTCAGCAGCATCGGAGAGGTGGAGTCGGCCAAGCTGATTCGAGACAAAGTCGCAGGTACGCAGCGCTCCTAAACGATAAGACCTGTGACAGACCAGATCGACGCTTAAACACAAGATTTTATGCTAAATGGCAAAGGATTTGTGTTACAGACCTAGCAGAAAAAAAAATTAAAAGAACAAGTCGTGGCTTCTGATAAACCAGTGGAGGTTCAGCTTTGAACATGTTTGCTTATCACTTGTCTTATCTCTTGTCGTTACTGGCAGCATATCCTATAAAGGCCTGTTTTCTGACTCCTCAGTCTTTTTTTATAATGTAGTTTTTGTTTGAACAATGTCCCAAATTGATTTCCTGCTTGAGTTGGGTAGTTTACTCAGTTTTTCTTCACTACCATAGACTTGTTTTAGTTATTCCAACCAGCCCAGCCCTGTTTAACTGTAGACAGTTTCTTTGTTTGTTTAGACTAGCATGCAATGTTAAGATTTGTTTTTGGTTTTAAATATTTATTTGTTTGCAGATTTTTTTTAACTATACAACGTTTTTTTGTTTTATTTTATTGTTTTCCTTTTTTTTTTTTTCTCTAGGCCACAGTTTAGGGTACGGATTTGTTAACTATCTTAACCCTAGTGATGCAGACAGAGCTATCAGTACACTGAATGGACTAAGGCTACAGTCCAAAACTATCAAGGTAACGTGCAATAAGGTGTTCTACAATTCTCAAACCAAAGATGTCATGTCATATAACTCTCCTGTGGCTCCTGTGCTGTCCGCTAACTAGCTAGTACATGTCAGCCCGAGGAAGTGAAACTGCTTTTACAGCTCACTTACTGCCCTATCTGACATGTCTGTTGAGTTTGACTTTAATTTTACTTATTTTATTTGACATATTCTGTGAGATTCAATGTATTTCATGTATTTATTTCCTTAAAAAGTACCTTTTCAACAGTTTTGATTTAAATTGTTTTTGTTGCTGTAGTGTTTATTTTTTATGCTTCTGACTTCACTCATCTTTGCTCAGACTGGATATCCAAAACTACTTATGTTTAAGACAGTTTGATTATGAAGTGATTTTATTTTGTTTTCATTTATAGTCCAAAATATTGTTTTAAAGAAACCGTCAAAACCTGTCAGATAATGAGTGGACGATTGTAATTTATAAGACGCCCAATATAAATACAACTTGGTAAAAACAGTTTGATAGAATTAAATACTCTCAGTTGTTTTTTTTTTCAATACACAAATATTGGTTGAATTTTAATCAGGCAGTTGTTGCTTCCTCTTGCTAGGTTTCATACGCACGGCCCAGCTCTGATACAATAAAAGATGCCAACCTGTATATCAGCGGCCTGCCAAAGTCCATGACCCAGAAGGACGTGGAGGACATGTTTTCACGTTTCGGTCACATTATTAACTCCAGAGTACTAGTTGATCAGGCTACAGGTACGACAGGTGAATGACTTCCTTTTCTATCAGAAATTCTCCCCAGAAATAGATGTCTTTGTCTCTATGCCATAAGCAGTAGTTTTGCTGCTTTTGTCAGTATAGGCAGTCACCAGCCGCTCTCCCGTTCCTAGGTGCGTCTCGCGGGGTGGCTTTCATCCGGTTTGACAAGCGGGCAGAGGCAGAGGAAGCTGTCAAAAATCTGAATGGCCAAAAACCACCCGGAGCCTCTGAGCCAATCACGGTGAAGTTTGCTGCCAACCCAAACCAGGCGAAGAACACACAGCTCATCTCTCAGCTCTACCACAACCAGTCCCGGCGCTTCGGAGGGCCCTTACACCACCAGGCACAGAGGTTCAGGTGAGAGAAGATAGAACATTTGTAAGTACAGTTTGGTTGCTGTTGCTAGTTTTGTTGCAACTGTTTCTATTGTAATAACTAAGCAATTGATGTTCTCATTTATTACAGATAGTGAGACATTTGACATATTGATAATTCATTGTCGTTTCAGTTGAAATAAATTCAGTGGTCCTGTTTACATTCTCCAGGTTCTCCCCCATGGGTGTTGATCACATGGGTGGCATGGGAGGCGTCAGTGTCCCGGGGAACTCCACCTCTGGCTGGTGCATCTTCATCTACAACCTGGGCCAGGACGCCGACGAGAGCATCCTTTGGCAGATGTTTGGCCCCTTTGGTGCTGTCACTAACGTCAAGGTGATCCGAGACTTCAACACCAACAAGTGCAAGGGCTTCGGCTTCGTCACCATGACGAACTACGAGGAGGCGGCCATGGCCATCGCCAGCCTCAACGGCTACCGGCTCGGAGACAAGATACTGCAAGTGTCCTTTAAGACCAGCAAGGGCCACAAGTAGAGAGGGCTGGACAATCGGGTGTAGAGGAGAGATGGAAATGACTTGCGCCAGGCTTTTATCGCAGGAAGGAGAAGTATGAGTTTGCAAAGTCAGGCACATGTTTGGGTTTTAGCGTATTCAGAGTTAAACGAGATGTTCACTCTTCTGCACCTTTGTACTTGTCTAAAAGAGTGTTGTTTTTTGTTTTGTTTTGTTGTTTTTTTTTCATCTTTATACTCATGCTTGGGGCTTGAGGACACTGAGTAGTTAAACTTTTTAGGGAGGTGGAGAGGGCAAAATCCCATGATACCCCAAGATAACTTTTCAAAATGATCTAAAAAGCTAAAATACTGTCTGTATGTGTTGCATGTGTTAACTGGGGACTAGATTAAGGAGGCAGGCGTGTGGTTTTTAGCCGTGCACTGAACATACGGAGCGTTAAGGAAAGCCCTGCAAATCGTTCTCCAAGCGTCAACATCTTTGTGGATGGTTTAGTTTAAAAGAAGGCGAAGAACAATGTTTGCCCGTAGCCATGGATGGTTTCATTTTTGGAAAGTCAGTGCTCTGATCTGGATCCTCATCATAAGTAGAAATAGATGCCTTAAATTATCATCCAGCAGACACATAGACCTACGATACCACTCACTGTCTCGAGTCTATCTAAGAGCAAAGCACTTTTAACCAGCTGTTCCAGGTTACTATAAATATCAGTCTTGTTGATGTTAATCTGTGACCTTTGCTCACCCTCCTGCCAGGTTAACGCGTTTAAACAGGATGAGCTCTGGAGGGAAATGTGTCTGTTTTGTTCTCCCTGTGTAAAAGTGTCTTTTTTTATTATAAGTTGTATTTCAGGAGATTCCTTTTGAATATGAACCCCTGTCAATGAGTAGGGAATTAAGATGGACCAAAGGCAGGGAGAGATTTGATCCTTTAACCCCAGAGGAGTTTTCAGAGCAGATTCTCACAAGGTAAATTTACACCTTTTTTCTTTTCTTTTTGTTTTTTTAATTTTGTTTTTGAGAAGGTACTATGGTTATATCTGATGCTGATTGAGAGCAACATCACTTTAGATCAGTTTCCCGTTGTGTTTTGTTTTTCTTTTATTTGAGTTGATTTGTTTTCATTTTATTTTGAACCTTTTTTTCCTTTCTGAAGGCATAGATTTTTATTTGTAAGTTACAAACTTGTTTTAACGAGTGCTTATCTCAAGTTTGGAGAGAAATTAATGGCCTTTGTCTATGATTTCAGTTTAGATTTGCTTTCTTTTCTTCCTTTCTTTTGTTTTGGTTGTTTCATTTTGAACATAAACCATTAAATTTTATTTCTTTTTGCTGAAAGTTTTGTTTGGTTTGTTTCTTTTTTTTTTTATTTAGCTTTTTTAGGTTTGGTTTGAACTTTTTTCTATTATTTTTCTAGAAGCCAACCCGCAGTGCCGTTGAAAGATCCTCGATAAAGCAAAAACAGGCAGTTAGAAAAAGAAAGTGTGCCTGAAGGAGACTTTTAGATGTTACAGGCTTCATTTTTTTTTTTCAATATATATATATATACACACATACATGGACCAATGTTAGTTGAGATAGAGTTGATTAACAAAGACACTTGAACGAAAGTGACGGTCGAGCAGACATTTCATGACGCAACCATTACCGGATAAGTCTGATCAACTGAAGAGCAACACTATTAACAGGTTGAAGCTGTACAGTATGTTGACACATTAGGTCGTCTTATTACTAGTTGAATGTGAGGCTTATTTATTACTATCTGGCTCAGTAAATCTGTGTTTTGATGCACAGCAGATTTGCATTGAGATTAACTTTGATGTGTTTTGCTTGAGTGTAGTTATCTAAAGTGAAGCCAGATTTTTCGCGCATCAGCGATTTGATATTTCAACGCAGGACAGAAGTATACTCCGTTCACCCTCAGTTTTAGGGTTTTCGACTCCAACCCATTGTTCTAAACTTTGTTTATTGGGGGTTACTTTTAACTATTAAGGACTCAGCTCTGTTCACTTGCTCAGTGAGACACTATTATTCATTTTAGAGGATTCATCGGCATATCACAGCTCCTCTTTTTATGACTTTACATTGCTTTGTTCTCCAAGGTGATTGAAAAGTGGAGCTTTACTGCATCGGTAAAGTAGTTATTCTGGATTTAACCTGACCACAAATTGAACAAAGGAACTGTGTAGGAACAGTACCTGCTCTCACTTTTCAGGATTCACTTTAAAAAAAGAACAAACATTTCCCTCCAATAATTCCCCTGACGTCTCATTCAGTTCCTCTGTAATCCGTGTGCCCCACCTGAAAGGAATATTTCCATCACAAGCTTCAGATTTTGGTCTTAAAACTGCTATTTGATTTAGTATTTCCATGTTATGTGTCCCAATCCTTAACTTTGTGCAATATTTCATGACCTGCTCAAAGCAGATAATAGAATTTTGTTGTAGTCTTGGACTTTCTTTTTTTTTTATAATTTCTTTTTTCTACTGACGTTTTGTGTTACTGCTTAGTTTTTTTCAGCAGTCTAGTTGGTATTGCATGAAAGATGCAAGTGAATTTGTTTTAGGGGCAGTCTGAATAAACTGCATTCTGCCTTAATTTATAAGTGGAAATGGTGTATTTTACATCACAGAAGGCACAGATATTTATTTGACAATGTATGCGGTCATACTTGTTACTTGGAATGTTTTAAATTGATTTCTTTTGTTTTCTTGGTTTTGAAGGACACTAAGTTGAAGTTCATTAAATGTCTTCTAACATTGGATCATTTCAATAAAAACATGGTGGCTTTTCAAAATTAAAAGAATTGAATGTCTCTTCAGAAGCTTATTGTGGGTTTGCTGTTAGTGATTCTCTTGACTATATTTCCTATTTGACTCATCAGCATTTGTGGTGTGGTTACAGAAAAATTGATGATTTATTTTGTAATGTCACGCCTGACCTTCAGCTGATCACATGGTACAGGCCCAGTTATTACCTTCTGAGACCACAAGGGGGAGACGCATGGGGTTAATGTTTACTATGACAGACTCCACTGTTGACGCGGTAAGTTTTCTGTACTGCTTTTAGAGGCCAAGTGCCTTTACTTTAAATTTCATAGGCTATAATTAAGCAAGGAAGACTACCATGAGTTTCACATTATTAAATTCAACAGTGGCTCCTTCAAATGTGAATGGGGGGAAAAAAGGAGCTGTTAGGGTGACAATTGGTGACAACAAACACCACCTTTTCAAAACCATACGTCTTGATCTTGATATGGCATATAATGCAGCCACAAGACTGTAAGGTTTGTTAATCTGAAGCTTTGACAAGGCTGAAATACTCAGCCATTTTTCTATGTGAGAGATTGAATAAATTATTTCGTATTCTGTGATGGATTCCTGACTTTTAAATATACTGCACCTTTATCTAAAGCATCTCTCATCACACACCAATAGTAACAAGCTTTTAGGCACAAGTCTAACCACTGTTAGTAATATGAGTTTATATTTTGAGATGGGGGTGACCTGGGTGCTCAACCTCTTTTCTGGCTTACATGTACCTCACTGATCACAGTTAGGTCTAAAATAAAATCAGTCAATGACAGGCTTTAAGTGTGAAATAGGTTGTTTTTATTAGAAAAACATGAACACAAAATTAAAAGCAAGGGTAAAAAAACACAAAGGATAATCTAAGTAGCATGATCAGCATAAATATTGATATTAGCATCACTTCAATGCCTATCCATAAATGCATTGTCTAAAAAAACATGAAGGTTCACTTCAACTCTTTTTTGCTCCTTGTCAATCTGTTTTCTTTCAAGTCTTTCAAGTTCTCAGAGTTAATATCAAATCTGAGATCATATTAAGGCAACTCAGAACCTTGACTGAAGCCTAAACCTGTGATCAACACTTAATTAAGACAATCCTACTTTAAATCATTTAAAAACTAAGTCATTCAGTGCACGTCCATGCAACACATTGTCATGTCTGCAGGTTCATTTCGAGTTTAGGTTAAATGTGAAAAATCCACTGACAATTCTTGTTTAAACTGAACTGAGACATACAGTACATCAAGTAAATAAAGATTTTAGTTTTCGGCATGGCACAGGCAAAATCCTTTTAAGCCCCTAAACGTTAACACCACAACATACTCGATGTTTGGTCTCACTTAGGATTTTAGCCAAACTCATTTTTCTGGGTTTCAGATGTTGGTGCTTTCGGCCCAGAGAGGTGAATCTATGTGCTGTAGAAGGCAGTATCCGTCGCTGTCCATCATGTACGAGTGTCTCAGACTTGGCAGAGGTTGTAACAGGCCACAGGTCTCTCCAGCACGTTGTCTCCATCCACCTCAAACACGTAATCGCAGCGGTGTGCGATCAGAGGAGCATCGGACAACGCCACGCTCTGATTCCCAAAGGAGATTACCGTGTCTCTCTGCAGGGGGTGAGGTCAGCGAAAGTACAGTTAGTTAAGATAGTAAAAGTGGGTTGGTATTTCCGAGAAATAAATGAAAACAAGGTTAAAATGATGAAAATTGAATGAGGAAATGAGCGACCCATTAATTAGCAGCAGGGTTTTCTTGTACAATTTTAACACATGAATGTGACAATGCTTCGAAATGTCTGCTCTGTTTAGATCAGGCGTGCACATAAGAAGCAGTCATTTGCAATAAAGTTTAAAAATTCAGCAAAAGAACCGAATGTTAAAGTTTATTATACAGTAGTTACACAGGTGATCAAATATTTCTTTTCCTAATTCATGCCCAGCATCAGAATCTGTATCTTAAGTGTATACATTTAAAGGCTGCAGCTCTGTGCTCCAACATGAACATAAAACTTAATGCCAAAATCAGAGCTGTTATGGGAACCGTACTGTTTAACTGGATTAAACTGGATTAAAGTGCAGGGCCTCACAGAGCTCCTTGCATAGCTTTAATTCCTCTTTCCAAATTAATCTCTGATAGTGAGATAGTTGAATATTTAAAATGATAGAAAACGCTTTGAACTGAATGAATAGAAATGATCCGTCTTACCCGTTGGGGGCCGCCTCCGTTATTGACGGCATTAGTGTTGTTAGTTGTAGAGGCATTTGCTGCTTTCTCAAAGTCCTTCTTACATAAATGAGCCATAATCCCGGCAGCTAAGGCATCACCAAGAACGTTGATCATCGTCCGGAACCGATCACTGAGAATGACATGGAAGAAAATGATTTTCACATCACCCCAGCGGCCCCTGTAAACCCCACTGATGCTCTATATGATATTATTATTTTTTGTGGTACTCACAGAACCCAGTCGATGGCCACAATCAGCGAGATGTCAGCAGGCGGTAGTCCCACTGAGGTCAGGACAATTACCATGGTAACCAGACCGGCTTGAGGTATCCCAGCTGCCCCGATGCTGGCTGCTGTTGCTGTTATACTGATGAGAGGAGAGGCAGGACGTTAGATACTGTATGGAAGACAATTCACAGGGGGACAATGATCCCATTGTTTATCCTCACCTGATTGTGACCAGCTGGCCAAAGTCCAAGTCATACTCATTGACCTGAGCGATAAAGATGGCCGCCACTGCCTCGTACAGGGCCGTCCCATCCATGTTGATGGTCGCCCCCACTGGCAGCACGAAACGAGCGATCTGCCGGTCCACCCCGCAGTTCTCCAAGAGACACTTCATGGTGATTGGCAGTGTGGCTGAGCTGCAGTGGGAGAGAACCGCAGGAAATGGTCAAGTCAGTGTACTCAATGGGCTTTCTCAAAATGGGAAAGAGCTGGTCTACATCTACTTCCTGGAATAACCCACATTAAAACACCTGCCTCTCTCTTACCTGGAGGACGTGGCCAGCGCGATGACGAGAGCCTGCAGCAGCCCTCTGATATAAGTGAAGGGGTTTTTGCGGGTGAAGAAGAAGTAGAAGAGGGGCAGCAGGATGAGGCCGTGCACGAACAAACCGGACAGGACCGTGATGAAGTACATGCCCAGCTTCTCTCCCAGGTGAGCCGGGTCGTGCATGTCCAGTATCTTCCCTGCCACAAGGAACACAATGCCGAAGGGAAAGTACCTGCACAGAGGAGAAGGGAGAGATGTCTTTTTCTTTCCTGATCATGGAAAGAAAGCTTATGTCTTATCATGCTGATAAGACACAAGCTTGCTTTCAAGCCACTATGCACTTTATATAAACACATGTTCATAGCAGTTTTTGATTTTTATCCCCTATATTTAATTTTCAGATTCTTATTGTTCTGTCTAATATCCTTTACTCCTCACTAACCTTTTCAGCACACACCCTCAGCACATTATGACATCTCTGCACGTCAGCGTACATACTTTGTGAGGACGGAAGAAAGTTGACTAAGGCTGCTGTGGAAGAACTTCACCTGACCTCATCCCCAACACCGTTAGGGCTAATTGGAAGGGAGACTGTGAGCCTTTTCTATCCCTCGGTCAGCGCCTGATCTTACTAATGCTCTTGTGGCTGAAAGGCAGAAAATCCCCTCAGCCAGGCTGCAGAGGTGTGGAGGTTGTTACAGCAGCAGATTAATGCTCGTGAATGCGGCGTTCAAAAATCATACACGAGTGGGTGTAATGCTCAGGTGGCTCAAACATTCTCCAAAGTGTTCACAGTCCCAAACTGTTTTTTTTCACCATTATCTTGCACTAGTCTTATTGAGGGAGGGGCCTCTTTGTTCCATTCACAGAAATGTAATCCAATAGTCAACTCATCCGCTCCCATGAGAGGCGGTAAAGACACTTCACTGATGACGCTTTCCCAAGTTGCTGGGTGAGAATTATTTTTAGATATAATCTGGCTCAGCTCTGTGTGTAGTCATTCTATTTTGGATGCATGTGGTGTCACAGTGTACACAATAGTGTGTGTGTGTGTGTGTGTGTGTGTGTGTGTGTGTGTGTGTGTGTGTGTGTGTGTGCGTGTGCGCGTGCTTGTGTCAGAGAGTACAGTCTTACCACATAGCAGCGTTAATGATCTTCATGACGCACTCGTTGATGCACTGACACACGTTGACCAGCGGTGCTCCACGTTCTCCCATCTTCCCCAGCAGCAAACCTGAGAACAAACAGTACTTTCACATGTGACACTTAACAGCTTATCCACGAGCAAGGGCTTAAAAGTAGTTAAGAATTTCTTGATGATTTATACTGATTAATTTACCCTAACACTTTGTCGGTTTAGGGTCAGGTAGGTATATTAGGTATAAGCCATTAATAAGAGCAGCTTTGGTTGTGGAAATTCATTTTGACTTGTTTTCATATCTGAATGAACAGTGTTATTAAGTCATTAACAATGGTGGAACGTAACTGAGTACAATTACTTCAATACTGTGCAACTTTAAACTGCAACAGCTAACAAATAAGAAAACAGATTTATTTATGTACCTGTAACTTGTAACTTATTTACAAAATTGTCTCGACTAAGTGTTGAAACACCAGCTAGGGAGGTTTTTCACATCCCGGAAACCCAAAAGGTGTTTTGTATTACTCATAACTAATCTATAAAGCATTGGTTAACATTAGATTTACAGTAAATGTAGCCATTATTTTTGCATCACCTTTATAAAGTTCTTTTAGACAGCAGTACCAGACCGATTAGACTTAAATAAATAAGTGTTAGATGTTTTTTAATGTTTTTGTGATGATGAGCTGTGTTTCTTACCCATGGTAGCTGAGAAGATGACGATTCCCAGTACGTTCATGCCTTTGCTGCTACTGGGGACGATTTTGTACTTGATGTCGGGTGCAGGGGTGATCTCCAGGAAGACGGGGTGGCCCAGTTGAGGGTTGTGGTAGTCGGGCATAACATACACATAGTTTGCCTGAGAATCTTTCACATCGGTGTTCTGCACAATAGGAACCAGGTCTGTTCGGTACTGGAGTGGGGCGAAAGAGAGCAAACGCAGGCACGTGTTAATATGTGGACACTGAACTTTTTTTGCACAGTATTATATCGGCAAACTTTAAGCTTCCTTGTTGTGTCCACTCACCTGCTGAAAAGTGGCTTCAATTAGATTTGATGGGATCATGTTCCTGAAAAATACAAAATGGAGACAAAAATATCAGATCATGTTTGTGATGCAAAAATTAAACACCCTGGAAAGAATATCTCTCTCTCACTGCTCTTCTTTTGATGTTCTTTCACTGCATATGATGTTCTTTGTATACATTTTTATTATGAAGGTCAAAGTTCATCCTTGACCTTGGAAACAGTCATGAAAAGGTCATTTTACCACAAGGTTGATTTAGTAACTAATTTCATATTGCATCATACATTTCACATGGTATAATTGAAAGCTGTAGAATGCCTCCTAAATGGACATTCCTCTCTCAGGTACTGTTTACTAATTCAACTATCGACTTTGACTCTCAACTTTTAACATGCGTGAGAAGTCCTTAAAGCACTCAAGCATCGACAATGCCACAGCAGCTGCTGATGAGGAGCTTAATATGATCGAAAGCACAGCTGTT
>JBAJHX010000115.1:7223126-7235291 GCA_037176925.1 Amniataba percoides
CCCCCCCCCCCCCCCCCTCCCCCCCCCCCCCCCCCCCCCCTCCCCCCCCCCCCCCCCCCCCCCCCCCCCCCCCCCCCACCACTATACTGTTTTACACTCTCTTAACTGTATGAAACTAACAACTGGTCTACGTCTGCTTTCACTGTGAGACCGCAGACAGTTATGAGGTTTTAGATCATGCAAGAGTTAATGGCTCTACATTGTAGCTTACCAACAGCACACTCTTGTGGACACACCACATACTGTCAAAACAAGAGAGACTGGATTCTGTAGTATGTCCCAACTTCATACTGCCTATAGTATTAATTCTAAGCAGGTGTTGTTATGGTATGCACTGGAAAAGTTACTAAATTAAGTATACTTTGAAAAGTAAAAAGCACATGATTTGTGGGTGTACTTTATATGTTTTACAAAGAAATAGAGGAGCTTCACACAGTTGCCCGACATTGGTGTATATTGTGAATGGTGGTGAGACACCCCCAGAAATATATTGGAATGATAAATAAGCGTATGAGCTTTGAAACATTTTGCCCTCTCTAGTGTAACTGTCAGTGGTGACCCAAAGTTGCTGTATAATTGATGATCAGCTGCACACGTATTGTATGTTCCAAACCCAAGTATATTTATAGTAAAATGTTATTTCTGTATACTTACCGTTCGTATGCAGTTTTTCATAATAATTTGAGAAAAGTTATGACCTCCGCGGGCCCTGCGACTGACTGGCATCCAGTCCAGGTTTGCCCAAGATAGCAGGGATAGACTCCAGCACCCCCGTGACTCTGTGTGTCCTCAGGATAAGTGGGTTAGAAAATGGATGGATGGATGGATGACCTCCACGTGCGAGAAAGCCATTAAGAAGACACTTCACTATCTGTTGTTTCTGCCTAATTGCCACGATCAGAGTAGCTCTCCTTCATTAACATGGTCTGTTTTCAATGAATTCACATAATCCTGGAAAAACAGGATTACTAAACAATGCCTCATACTGTGCAGTGAGGGATGGTCAATTAACTTAGGCCTGTTATGTAACACAGCAACAGTACGACAGCACACATTTCAACAAAATGCTTCTCTTGTTTAGCACACAATATTGTATATTTTAGGGCTGCAACTAACACTTATATTGATTTCCTTCTTAGCTGCAGATTTTTAGTTTCCAAAAATCTATGCTGGTGATGTCAAATTGCTAACAGTCTACTACTGCTGCATATGATAAAGAACCAGACATTAGTCATTTTGGGTAGGAAGTTACATAGCTACATATCTAAGGTCTGCGCTCTGTTCTCTCCACAGTGTTTGTTCCTGATTTGGTGCATGGCTCCGGTGACGTGGAACGGCTCTGACATGTTGTACAAACGCGTGATCCGGCCCTTTTTCTTGAAACACCAGGCCACCATGGACAGCATGGTCAGCGATCTGACTTCCAAGGCCAAGAACATCACTGAAACCGTCACAAAGGAGGGTGAGACTGCAATATACATGCAAGTACAGCCATTTCCATGTAATCTATGCACAGCAGCAGCATGGTCTCTCAGCAGCATGCTTTCACAGCGGACAAACGTCGCTCTTCTTGCTTCTTCACCTCACAGGGCTGCGCAATAGCAGTAAAAATATATCTTCCTGTTCTCGCCTCAGTTCACACTCTTCCTCTCATACAGTAGCCATGCCAGCTTTATTCCACTAGGCACAGCTACGTCATGTGCCGACTTATGAAATGAACCCACACAGAAATCTCTGCCTGGTTTAGTCCTTATGCCTGCTGGCCTTCATTGTTCTTTCAGGTGCATTACACAGTTAAGTGGCAGCCAGTGTGAAGGAATAAATATACCAATGTGACTAAAGTTAGGTTATTTAGACTCATAACTAGTGTTTCTGTAACTTTCTGAGTAATTGCCTAGCCCTAAACTCAAACTTCCCACTGTTAACATGCATCCTCAAATACAACAATCTGATTTACATTTTGGAAAATATAGTGATTTTTCTGTTTTCTTCTTTTTGCCCCATCAGCTGTTAACCGGGCCCTTAACCACGAGAAGGACCAGTGAGAGACACGGAAAGGCGTTGTCGGTGTGTTTGGGTACTTGGAAAAAGAGACTGAGTGAGAGTACATGTTTGTTGTTTGGCTTTTGGTCCCCCCACCCAACCTCCCCTTTCCATGATGGTGAGCTGAAGCATCACACTCAAATAAATAAATGCTCGTTTGTGCTTTCACATCAGTTTACTGCCATCGGTACTGCCAAGACAATCGGTGAAACTGTGACCTTTTTTTTATGTGATCTTATTTTCTCTGTTGTGGTGTGACAAAATAAGTGGAGAGAAATAAGTTGAAAGCAAAAATATTATTTTATACCTGCGAGTTTCAGCAACAGTGGCGGTGAAGTCAATATTATTATTATCTAAGTGAGCCATTTGTGACAGATAACTGAGGCTCATAACATTACGGTTATGAAAGCAGGTTGTCTTGAAATGTGTCCATAAGCAGGGTTTTTATAACATTGTTAACTGGAACTTTGATTAATGTCTCTCTTAAAAGCTTTACTCTTGTTTGTGCTTAGCAGCCTTTAGCTGCTTTAGCTCTCGGAAAGGTTGTCAATCTGCAAGGTCAACTGGATGACTTCTACCTTTTGATATGTCTTAATTTATCGTGTCATAATGGTGAAACAATAAAACTGGAACCTTAATGAAGAACTGTGTGTGCCTGCCTGGCTTTAAACTTTCTATTTTATTTCTGTTTCTTCTGGTGCCCTCTCTCCAAGCAGTGTCATTCCTCACAAAGTGGGAAATGGGATTTTATTTGGTCCAGATTACAATGTTCACACACCGGTGATTCCTGTAATTGTTTTTTTTATAGCAGTGGCAAGTCAGGGAAATTGTATTTCTGGATCCACAACCTCTGCACATTTGGTCCTGCTTCATTTTTGCTCCGCCAAATTTTTCTTCCTAATGAACTTTAATGAACTTTAGTAAATGGGGCCCAAAAATCTTGCTGCGTCTGAGGAAACATTAGAAGTATCATTTACCTTTTTTTTTTTTTTTTTTTTTTTTTTTAAACATTTAAACATTTAAACAGGACCAAATTTTCTATTGAACCGCTGCACTATAAAAAAATGTTTTCATATCAATTACCACATACAGATGTAGCTGCAGATAATTTTGAATGGAACTCTCAGTTTAGTATTATTTCAATTTGGTCTAGCAGATTTTTTTTGTTGTTGTTGTTGTGATTTGTTGCCTGGAGAATACTAATGCCATGCACATTTTCTCAGCCATCCTACGTATCCACTTGATCTTTTGACCTGTCACCCTCAAGTGCTTTTACCGGCATTCAGACAGCCTAACCACCCACGCTTTAATTTGTGTTTGGTTCTGTATTCACGCTTGAAGGGCTCTGAATGGGAGGCCCTTTGTGTTCGTGCACTGGATGTAATGCATGGGAAATGGTGGATGGAGCCGCTGTGATGGCCACGCGCCGCCACCAGCAGAGGAAGGCATCCGTCTGGAAACGGGTCCTGTGAAGACGTGTCTGCTTGGCTGTTTGTTATGTATCCCCTCAGCCACCGGTGGTCGACGGGTTATTGATTAAACAGAAATTGGACACAAAAAGCAATTATTGCATTGTGTCGCCGCGTGGTTTGATCTAAGGCCTTGCTTGGAGCGTGGGGTCTGTAATGGCTTAGGACAAGAGGAGGAGACAAAAACGGGATGGAGTGAATTTGTGAAAGCTTGTTTCATGCACACAGATTCAGGCTTTTTTTTTTTGTATTTTTGTTATAACCTGCTTTTTAGTATTGCAGTAGCAGCATGGCTCTAAAGATGGAAAAGTCACTGTTGATCCACCACTGTTCAGACTGAATATCTCAACAAGGGACTCAAGTGGCTGACGTGACATTTTATGCTCATTCATCATCCCCAGAAGAAGAATCCTACTGATGCTCTGACGTCTGAAGTGCCTCTAGCAGGTTGACATTGTTTTCAGTAGTTCTCATATAAAGCTCATATAATGTTAAGAGATTTTCCAATAAATTTCCTGCACCTGAATAATGATGTTAGGAAAGGTAAGTTAAAGGTACATTTAATGGCCTTAAAAGTTACTTACATATTCTACTGCAATTAACACATTTGAATGCATTATTTAAATGTATTCTACTGCAAATAACACGTTCAAATGTATTACATATAATCTAATGTTAATGTTAACCCAGAGATTAAAGATATCTGCAGTTTAATCTGCAGTACAATGACTCTTCCTCCTGACTTCCCACGTCTTTTTTTCTCCATCTTACCTGCTGTGAGACGCCTCCTGCAGTTCCCGAACTCGCCGACAGAGGGGGACAAAGACAAAGCGGCCCTGGTGGAGACTTGGTGAGTCATACAATGAGACCGTCACGTACAGACCAGCAGCTCAAAACAAGGCCTGGTCTAATTCGGCCACAGGCCTTTATTAGCACCGGGGCCTCCTAACGTTCACAGGTGACATTAAAAGAAGTGAACGGCGCTGCCTCATTAGCAGCCGGCTGGGAATCCACTGGGGTGTCTTCACACTGGGCTGGTATACTTCCTGGTATTTTCCCCCCCCCTTTAACCTCCCCTCCACCAATAACACGCATGTCAATAACATGTACATTCACAGCGTGTTTAGCCCGCACTGCTGCGTTCACGTGTCCGCGGCGCTGTCCGTGGTGCTGAAACACGATCAGGCCGCTGTCCGCGGTGCTGATCCCCCATCACACAAGTAGAGATTTCAAATTAAAAGCAATCTGACTTCACATCTGATCTCATTAAGAAAGAAAGCACAATTCCTCTATATCTAGATAATCTTTCTCGGTTAAACTTCTATCTGATCTACTTTGCGTGCTTTTGTGTCCAAAAGGTGGTTTCACCATTTAACCTGATCCAATTATTCCAACAACTGTGACCATCTATTCTCTGTGAATTTTCACCTCAGATGACAGTCCCCCCTTTCCCTTAACCCCAAAGTGAAACTGTCATGAATCCCCTTTAATTGGCCCTGGAGGTATCTGGTGGATCCAGCGCACACTTGGCTGCGGCTGAAGCATCGACAGAATCATTTGGAGATGAAATGAGGCTCCTCTTGGGTTACATTTCTGACCGTGAATTTCATTTCACCGCTTTAATGTGATCTGCTCCTCAGGGTGTGTGTGTGTGTGTGTGTGTTGAAAGGGGGCATCAATACTTTTAGATTTCCCGGATATGTTATATTACCATGTGGCTTTTACGGGTATATACCATTAGTTTGAATTTGCAGTATTATCATGGATGACCCTTTTTTTCTTTTTGTATGTGGGTGTAATTTTGTGATTAAAATTCCCACAGTTTCACCTACGGAGGATCATTTTGAATTTATTTATTAGGGAGGAAATCTCTCTCTCTCTCTCTCTCTCTCTCTCTCTCTCTCTCTCTCTCTCTTTTAAAATAGCTTATATTGCTGGCATCCAACCACTAGGAAGTGTGTGAACTGAAAGAAATTCAAGTGTGGACAGAAAAGGGAGAGGGCATAGCACCTCCCACGTCCTATCTGCGAGGGAGAGAGAGAGAAAGAGAGAGAGAGAGAGAGAGAGAGAGTCTGCTGTGGCGGCGGCGGTGTTGGGGAAAAATCGGACGACATGAGCTCTACATGAACCGTGTAAAATGCTTTAAGACGCTTTCGGCGTTTGTCTTTCACCCGTCTGAACCGAGGACGAGCCTGAAGCGGAGCCGCACGCCCTTCACGACCAGGTATGGAGCCTCTTCACGGGGGGGTGAGGGGGACATGTTGGTGCCGAGCCGCTCCTCCTGCCCGGCTGACTGACTGACTGTGGAGACGGATCCCCCCCCCCCCCCACACACACACCCCTTTCTTCCTTTATAAAAAAAAAGGGGGACGACACATGTGATTTTGTGCATTGATCTGTATTTGATTGTTGTTCTTTGTGTGTCTGGATTCATCCGCTCCCATCGCGACTCGCCATTTGCGTTTCCGTCTGCGTGAATTGTATGCAGCCTATATGTCCGCACAGCCATATTGGCAGTCAGCAGGGGAGAGAGAGAGAGAGAGAGAGAGGGAGATGGGCAGGAGGGGGGGCAGAGATATGAGGGTTTATCGTGTTGCTTTGAGGAGTAAAAGGGAGGAGGAGGAGGTGGTGGAGGGAGGATTGGGGGATTTTTTTTTTTTTTTTGGGGGGGGGGGGGGTGATGCTGCGACTGTGAGATGATGGCACCGCTGCGAGATGGCGATCCTCCGGTATTTATGAATGAACCGAGCGGAGCGGAGCGGGTTGGGGTGGTCTTGTAATGGCGCTGCGCACCCAAAAAAAAAAATCTCGAGCCCCTCTTTTTCTCCCGACACCCCTTCGTGCCCGCGCGTCAACGTGAGGCCATACACTAATAATGACGCCAGCGTGACGCATAAAGCCCGCTTCTCTGTGGCAAAAGCCGCGGTGGTTAATCCTCCATCTGGATCTGGACGTCTCCTCCTCTTCCTCCTCTTCCTCCAGGCCTGCCGGAGTGCTGTTTGTTGTGGGTCTGAGGAGAGGAGAAGAGAGGAGAGGAGAGGAGAGCCATCGTGACATGCAGAAGGAGTCAGTGAATCATTCAGGCCTTCTCTATGTATGGCTGAAGATGTATGTGACTCAACTTCCTGTGTGCACTGAACACTGCCAGTCATGGGTGTGGGAGTGTGTGTGTGTGTGCTGCAGAAAGAGAAAAAGAGGAGAGCTGTATGGCAGTAAATCCTGTGATTAAGCTCTAAAGTGTGCAGCACAGAGATGCAGATGTTAAAGCATTCATGTGTTGGTCCAGGATGAGGGATGAGTGGAGGCTTGGTGGGGGTGGAGGGGAGGTTCGATGTAACTGCCCATCCGTTTGTTTGTCTGTCTTGCATGGCCACGGCACGGTTGCATAAGAACATTTCTCTCTGCCGGGGCAGGACAAAGAAATGACTCAATACACAGTAACAAGGAGAAACTCAGAAAGGGGAGATGATGCTGACGTTTCTGTGTGGATGTTGATGACTGTGATGATTGAGAGGGGCTGGGGTTTTTTTTGTGTTTTTTTAAGGCTTATTTGTTTATCTAGTCAAGGCCCATCAGACCACTACACACAAACCCCATTAAGGTAGCCTAACCAAAGTCCAGATGGCCAGATGTTGCAAAAGATTTTAATTCTCACTGGGGACATCTTTTATGTCCGCAGACAGGCCGAGCAGCTCAGCACACTCCTGCAGCTTCCCGTAATTATTGTGATCAAGTCAGACATTTGAGAGTTTTCAGAGTTTTTCTGGCATCAGAGGACGAGAAAAACATTAATTATCCGCATCTTTTGGGTGCAGTTTCCGAGATGCGTATCCAGCTTGTTAATTCCCATAAACTTAATTAATGAACCGTGCATCTAAGAGGCTTTAATTGTAGCGTTACCCAGGGTTACCAAGGTCCAACCAGCAATTGTTTTCCCTTGAGTGAAAATCCACCCAACAATGATCCTTTGCACCATTTACTTTCATCCCTCTTTCAATCTTTTCTATTTGTAGTAAGGAATTGTAAGAAAAAGCAAAAGAAAAAACATCAATATGCATGTGTAAATAAATAAGCATCTACACATATTGGTTTACAGTGAGGGATCAGCAGGCCATAAGATGCAGGAGCAACTGTAATGTAACGTTTGCAGCCTGTGAGAGGTAGTTGTTGTGTTGGACAGCTGCCATTTGCGATGAGTGAAAATGTCTGAATTTGACACGGGTTGTTGCCCAGGAGGAAGATGCATCCTCAGTGAGCTATTCCTGAACAAATCAAGGTAAATGATGATGAAAAGTAAACATGATATAGGAATCTCTATCAGACTTAACTTCCTCATTTTGAAGTAACTGACTGTGCTCCAGCTCATGTTCCTGCGCATATTTGTAGTTTCATATATATTGGTTTAGTTTATTTAATGATGGCAACAACTGATAATGCTGCAGTAGCAGATGGTGAGCTGTATTAAACAGCAAGATAGATCAGATTTTTGTTGACCTATGAAATTCATGGCACTTCATCAGACATGTCAAGTGTTAAAAGTAGTCATGACATATAATTTCAGGCCTAATTTAATCCAAAAATCACGAAACACAAATGGATTTTTCTTATCTTCCTTATCCTCACCTGCTTATTTTTAATGATAAATATCATTAGCTGCTGTCTGCTCATGATACTTGAGTCTGTCTGCTGCTTTGACAGCACAAGTCTAGTCACCACCACTGTTGAGCACTCCTGAGCTATATATAACTATATGCTGCATAACGTCTGCTTTAATACTGGAACAAATCAATGTTAAAGTGTTTTAGTCGTTCTGATGGCATCAGCTCATTTGAAAGGTCTGTACAGTCTTCATTATACGTGGCATTAGGCAGGATCTTCTTGGTCTTGTGCATAGCTATTGGAAGGCCGGGATGGCTGTTCTGGTCAATTATGCACACCGTGACCTCTATGTTACTGTTGTATTTGACATTTTGTGCAAATATCAGCCATCCATGTAATGGAAACCACCATTACCGACCATCCATCTTTAAGTCTGTTTGAAGAACTGAGAGGAAACTGAAAATACTTTGTGAGTTTGAGATAAATAAGGCTTAACGATCAGTTTCTCATCAGCGTCACAAGCTGTAAGGAGCGGGATTCCCATGTCGTCTCTGCCTTAACCCATCTGCGTTGTTATCGGGCGTGGATCAACTGGTATTATAAAAAAAAAAAGCTCTGCCTGGCTGATCTCACCAGAAGCCAGTGGAGTCAATCCAAAACTACCAACCCTGTCACCATCTGTCACTGCAGGCAGGTTTCTGCTAGGTCTGTAGTTAGTGCTTCAGTCAGGTTAAGGTCCTCACAGCTTCTAAGGATAGAAAACATTTAGATTTGAATACATTATTTAGGCTTGAAAACATTCCTCCATTAACAGTGATGGAAATTGAATTTGGTTGCTCTTTCCTGGCTAAACTCTGGTATTAATAGCCAGGTGTCTCTGTGTTTCCCAGATTGCAAGGCCGCGGCATTAACAGGGTTTTATGGAGAGGCCAGACGGAGCAACCCAGGGATCCCCAAGTCAAGCTAATACTCTGTGTACTACTACGCACTAAAGACTAATTACATGGCCATCTTGCATCCAATCCTGTGTTTAAAAAAAACTGCTGCAAAGAATCAGCTTGGTTATGGTTGCAGGGTTAGATTACAGGTCAGGAATCAGTTTGCCTGAGGGGGAGAATGATTTCCTAAAGTCTTAATGAAAGTGCACATTTACTTTATATTTTCATTCAGGCTTATTAGGGAGCAGTTGCAGTGATATATTTACATTCAGACTCACCTCAGGCTGCTGTGTATCACTGGCCAAGTAGTTTAGATAAGAATGAGGCAAGTCTTGCATCTAAAACACATCAGTGGAAGTCAGTAAAAGAGTGAAAAGTACATCATTATTGATAAGACAAAAAAACCCTGATAATAGTTTTTTGCCCATTTTCCTTCCTGCCCATTTTTAAGTGCCTGACTCTATGGGCAATAACAAGCACCAGTGCTAAGAAGTTAAATGCTAATGGTGACAAATGTGGATTTTTCAGTAAGCCAGGCCTATTTGCTTCATTCTCTTAATTGTTTGCAAGATAGTTAATGAAAAAGTAAGTAGCTTGTAGTGTTCTTATGGCACAAGTTTAATTTTGTTTGTGCATACATATTCTTCTCTTTAGCACATTTTTTGCAAGGATATTGGTAAACTAAGGACTCTGGCTCACCCTGAATTATTCCAACTTGTAAGAAATTTAACCTTGTTGTTTTGTGATATTGAGTTCAAGATGGGATTTCACCTTTTTCCTGACCAAGCACAATCCAATTATAGCATAGACATTCTGGAGATCTCTTTGCTGCAAAAACTATTTAGTGTTCACATTCTGTAATTATCTCTATATATACTAGTTTTCATCGAGTGGTGACACACCAGTTGCTCCCCAGTTGCAGCTCAGGAGTGTTTGCTGTGGCATTAAACCACACGCAGCTACTACGTTCACTCTTGTTGTTGCCAAATCAAGGATTAAGGATTAAAGCTGTAACTAAAAACATGCTCATTAACCAATCAAAAACAGGTCTGTTTGCTTAGATTGTGACATTTTCACCCCCCAAAAAATTGCAATTTGCAAAATAATTCGAAAACTGCAGTTATCTTGGTGAAAACCTCAAAATGTCACAGGCTGTAAGATAATTGTTGTTTTTGATTATTTTTCAAAATATTTAAGTATTTCTTTAAACTAAGCATTGTAGCAGTTCTTCTTCTGATGTATTGAAATTGCAGTAGATAATTTAGTCTGTCATCCTGGTAAAAGCCATATAACATTTGGGGTTGTTTCATTTCTTTGCAGTCTTTACAATCTGGTTTCTGTCCTGTGGTTAAGAAAGTAATCTTCTGCTGAAAAACCTTCTGCTCCAAGTTAGATGCGATGCTGTGACTGTGAACAGACACATAAATGTCACCTTTATTGTTTGTGTGTCTGGCTCTGCTGATATTCCCATGCCACGGTGTCAGTGTCAGTGCATGCTGAGTCAAAGGGACGTGCGTGGAGTATCAGAGGGCTTCAGCGTGCCTCAGGAGCTGCATGTAGTCTTATAGGGAGACCGCTGGTAACTTAAGTCCTGGGAATTGGGTCAATGCAGAGCAGGCCAGGAGCACAGAGGAGGTTAAGCTCAATGATTAGCTACTAAGCCAAGACCACAGTGCTGCAATCTCTTGTACAGTCTAACGCACAAACTCCTCGCACGTACGATGGTGTATGCTCAATTGCAATATAGATTGACACTGATGAGTATCAGACCCGCCCTTAGCTTCAAACACAGCTTTTAAACACCTCAAGCATACACACAGGAACTGCATCTTTAGTATCATGTGCACATATATCCCATCTAGCCTGGCTTAAACTGCATCGTTTGGTCTTGAATAATTTAATACAGGGCTTTAATGCAAACCAAATGATTAGATGTTTACACTGTATTTGAAGTGTTGTCTTATTGACTGACATTGAGGGAATGATCTGCTCATCTGCGGTGCAGAAACATTTTTAATCTCATGAACTGCAGAACTTTTTAAAAATACAGTTGTCTTAAATATACTCTATGAAGTTTTTAACTGCTAATCAAGGCGTTTCATTTTAATACTGATGCCTCTCTATAATCTAAATAAGCAAAATAGACTATTTCTATTAGTTTTTTGGTCACAATATCCACCAACCTACACCCCACTTAACATGTTATATTGTGTTTGGTTAATCTGAACAAAAAACACATAACTATGTGAATTTTTCATTTTATGCTTTGGCATTAGTGCGGATGAAACATAAAAAAACCCAAACAAAATGACATCCAATCCACAGCGACAGCAGTTTTTCAGAAGCCACTCATATAAAGAATAACAGATAACTAAATATTAAATCATCCACATGCAGAAAAGTCCAGAATGGTGCTGCTGTTTAAACGTTCATGTGCCCTTCATGTGTGTAACGACATGTAGTCAGGTTTAACATATTTTTACACAGCTGACAAAGTCAGAAGTGAACTGATCAAACAGATTCAGCTCTGATATGAAAGAGCTGTTTCCTTTCTTTGCATCATCACAAGATAGACACACACACACATACTGTGTTTTCTTTTTTAGAAAAATGATGGAGAAACTTTTTCACATTCATAGATCTCAGCTTATCAAAGGCCTTAAAAGCATGAGAGGTGTTTTCTTCGGGTTTTCCACGTGTGTGTGTGTTTCATTAGCAGGTGTGAACACAGCGAAGCAGCAGCGTGACCGAATGTGTGAGACTGAATCAAAATTTATAAATTGAACCTCCACAGTCTGCTCCAACCTAATGAAAACGCCCGGGTCTAAAAATTGCTCTGGCAAAAAAAACGCAGATTCATTCCTCTGGTAAAACACACACACACTTGAAAAGCCTGAGCTGATGTGTGCACGGTGAACAGAGAATCTTCTGCTTGACTGCACAGACCCAAACACACATCTCACACACACACACACACACACACACACACGTTCATGCACTATCTGATAGTCGGGCAGCTAAAGAAACTTTGTGCAGGTTTTCAGACTGTGTGTGTGTGTGTGTGTGTGTGTGTGTGTGTGTGTGTGTGTGTGTGTGTGTGTGTGTGTGTGTGTGTG
>JBAJHX010000115.1:7235391-7247676 GCA_037176925.1 Amniataba percoides
TGTGTGTGTGTGTGTGTGTGTGTGTGTGTGTGTGTGTGTGTGTGTGTGTGTGTGTGTGTGTGTGTGTGTGTGCGCAGTTGTGGCCAGAAGAGGACAAAATATTTCAGCCGCAACCTGAAAATCTGTTGATCCTGTAAAACACTCATCGTCAAATAGCCGTGTGTTCACAGCATTCCTGTATCCGCGGCTTGATTAAAACCCTTTCCCCACACAAGATACCATGGGACCGCTTTGTGGGTGTCTATTTAATCACGCTCTTGATCTGTTGAATGGCATTGTGTTTGATGTTGGTTAATGCGCTTCCTTTGTGCCGCTGCGTAAGTGGCTCTCTTGAGGGAAATTATGTGCATATTCTCGCTAAAGGTGACATTTCCTTGCTCGCTTTGTGAAATAAGCAAGCGGAGAAGGCCGCGTCGCATCTATTTTCTGACTGAGAAGAGAGGAGGCCTGTTTGGTCTGTGCCAAAGCTATCTGCTAATGGAATTTGGCTGCACTGCCACAGATGCATTTATAGTGTACCATTAATTCATTAAGGAACTGCAGTCTTCTCATTTCAAATAAAACAAGAGAGAGGGAGAGAGGGAGGCAGGGGGAAAGAGAGAGAGACAGCTTGCATTTGGGAGGAGTGTCATTAATCTCAGAGGCCTGGTGTCAAGGACAAATGGTGAAGCAGCGGAAGTACAGTGTGTGCGTGTGTGCGTGTGTGTGCGTGTGTGTGTGTGCTTTCATGTGTATGTGTGCCACTGTGAGGTTGCACCTGTGTGCTCAGATATAGCTGCTGACAGAGGGAGGGGAGACGGCTAATTTTAGTTCAGGTGAAAGAAAGGAGGGAGCGGAGGAAGGTTTTGATGAGCAGGCTCGTCTTCGTGGAGCTGAAATCCGCGTCCAAAAAACAAAAAAACACACAAAACCAATAGACACAGAGCGAGGCAGGATGACAGACTGACAGGGCCCAGACAGACGCGCCCCATCGATCAAAACCACAGCGGCCTTAGTTTATTGATCAAACAGCATGGAGACCTGGGGAGTGGGAGAGTAGGAGGCAGAGAAGAAACAAAAAAAAAGAGGCTCAGGGAGCAGGTCAAAGAACAACATGTTCAAAATGCATGAACTAAGAGAAAAGACTGCGAGCTGCAGAAATACAAAAAAAAAGAATATTTGCATCAGATCATATATACATGTAATCTTTGCACTAATTGACTGATTTGCATACTTTTTGTGATTATAAACCAAATAGAGGTACTGCGGTCATTTTTCAAAGAGTCATTCTGGTTTCTAGAACTGGCCCTAACTTCTATCTTCTCTAAGAAATAACACTGCATTTACCGAGCTGAGAAAATCTGGGAACACAGCTACATTGTTAAAAATAAATGCCCTGTTTTGCCAAATTTGTTTGGAAAAGACATAAAGTCAAGCTGTTATATTATTGCCCAGCACCTTTACAGTTTACAGACCAACTTGCTTCTTTCAGCTTTAATCTAAAAGTTGGACCCTCTGCAGGGAAGAGCTGCTGTTGACATTTTTGGATATTTGAAGTTTAGCTCTGCCTCAGAATAAAGAGGCTCAGACAATCTGGCCAAAAAGTGAACTTTTTTACAGCCTTGGCTCCATCTGACTTCTCTGCAGTTTCTCTGAACCTGCAGCAATTAAAGCCGGGATGCTTGGGGGCTACCTGCTTCAACCAAAAACTAATATGAGGGCAATGAGAATGAAGCAAAACATTAACTTTGTGGGCCGGAACGCTGAGGGAAATTGGAGAGTTGGATAATAATTCTCTGTGGGTTCTTCGCTACGAGTTTTTTACTTCCAAGTAGTCGTCTGTTCCATCGTTACATTGTACTTCAGGCGAGAGTCCCATACTTGTTTGCTGTTTGCTAACAAGTCCAGCAGGCCAACTTGAATGGCGATGATGTATCGTGTCAGCGCTGTGTTCACAACTTGTTTCCGCTGACCCCACATGTTTGTTATTGCAGGTTCAAGCGTTTATCCCTGTCACACTGTTGACAGGCAACATTTGGACATACTTTTGACTGTATCCCTCGCCATTTAAAAAAAAAAAGCAGAGTGCATCATTTCCCTACGGCACCGGAGGAGCCATTAAACGAGATTTTCTGCTTTGCCACATCAGAGTAAAACTGTCAGAGTAAAACAGTCAAAACAGTCTGCAGGCGTACGAGCAGAAGACGCAAGCTCATGTGCAAATAAAACTCTGGCGTGTTCAGCATGGATATAAAACACTCTTCTATGTCATCCAGACTTACAGCTATAGATTGACTATAAAACTCAAGAGTCACTCCCTGAATCCCCATTTATTTTGAACCCCTTGACTGATATTATCTGGAACCTGGCAATGCAATTACAGGGGCCCTGCCATCAATAGTGGGTTCCAGCAGTGCAAGCATGACAGAAATCCACTTATTCCATCTGGTATTGATGTCAATTTACTGTTTCATTACAGCGAGAGCTTGGAGAGCGGCACATGATCACAACTGAATGAGTATCTTATTATGGGACCTTAAAGCAAGTTTAGAACCACAGCGGATAAATATTGCAACGGATACAACGCGTAATCATGCACAGACGCTCAGCAGAGACACAAGCACTTACAGAGATAGCGATAGATTAGGTGTGAGGACACTGTTCGGACGCATATGCATGAGATGCAGCAGGTAATATTGAGAGCGAGGATTTGTAGCGTCCTTCAATGTGCAGTGTTGCTGCTGACTGCAAACCAGGTTTATTGTAGCTTTGGGAGTCTTTGTTTTTTATCTGTGCACTCATTTTGCTTCACAGTGTAGTACGGTTTATAAACTGGCTTCTGAGAGGTGAATTTGGTAGTTTTAATTAATTATTTTAGCTAGATCACACTGGTTTATTTAAATTCTCATGTTTCTGGAAGGGATATCTTTAAGATATAACACTGAATGTCTGGTGGCGGAAAGCTGAATAGCAACTGTCAAGTACTGTACTGTACTACTACTAAGTGCAATTTAATGTGCTTATACTTTCCATTTTAAGCTACTTTAAGCTTAAACTAAAGTACATTTCACAGAGAAATATGCACATTTTCGTCTGCTATATTTATCTTACAGCTTTGGATGACATTTTTCAACAGAAAACCTACAGTGAATAACAAAGAAATATGTTGTTGGATGTTTAACTTCTAAACAGTAACTTAGAATGGTAGGCAAAATTAGGTTCTTCTTTTTATGGTAATAATAATCAAATAATATGATATAGTATGTGGTGGTGCAATATTCACACTCATTTTAGCTCTTTTTTTGTCCTCCATTACCTCCCAAGGAAAATATGTGGTTCTTTATCATCTAAATGCTCCACTGTGTTCATCAGCTAGTTGCTAATTTTGTCTGTCATTTGGTGCTCAGCAGGTAGCGTGCAGAGGGTTTATCAGAGCTCTGTCTCTGAGAACAGATGCCTGCTGATTCTAGAGACGAGGCTGTGAGATTGGCGAGGCTGCACCAAAACAGAAAGCTGAAAGAGGCCCAAAGGCTCCGTAGGGCTAAAGGAACTGCAGAATTTCTATTAATCATGTGTTCGTTTTGTCACTACGAACGATGGCTTTCACACACACATAGCTAATTTATACACAGTTGATATAAAAGTATTGATTAGAGCAGCTTTAAAAATTTATTTCAACCTTTTTTAAATATGAGTTGTAGATACAGAAATGGAATTGACAATGGCAACATTCACATTTCCCCTCTTGAGTTTCATGTGAACATAAATGGCGATAAAAACAAATAACCATCACGCATTCAGGGTTTTTTCTCCCACGTAGTTTTCGTCTTTTTAGCTTGTGTTTACATATACAATAATAGCCTCTGCTTGCTACCCTGTAATTGGATCCATACCAAACGGAAGCACAACAAAGAGGCACTGAAGTGAATCTGTTTTAGTTGATGTTTAGCCAGTCTTATCAAGTTACTCACACACATCACAACCTATTGGGATCCCTAATGGGAATAGTTCTGCAATATATACTTCTTTTGTGAAGCTAGTAATGTTCTGTTTCTGTGTTAGAGAGTCGTCGATTAATCTCTGTTTATTTTAAAGGCCCATGTTTGAGGTTTCGTTTTATCGGTTTGCGTTGTATTATACATGAGTTCATGTTATTGTTCCTCTCCTCTGCTGCAAGCGCTCTCTGTCTCTGTCTCTTACAGGGTTTGCTGCGGTTGCTTAATTTGATAAATGAGGAAATGCTGGAATGTTTTTGGGGCCCGAAAACTGAGAAACTGTGACTCTGCGAACGGTATCGATTAGGGAAATGTCTGCGTCAGGTGAAACACTTGGAGCCCCACCAACCTCATCCTCTCTAATTTGTACTCTGGCTCATAGTCAGTCCATGAGGACAGTTAGAGTGCTTTCACGCCCGCTGACCTGAGATCGAGTCCCACCAGCTCGTCCCTTCCCGTTCCTCCATCTGCTTTGTATCTGCTGACTGCTCATTTGCTCAGATTCCCTGTTGCTAAAATTATCCTCTTCTCCCCATCCCCTCACCCTTCTCCCCCCTGCTTCCTCCTCACCCCCCCTCTTCCTGTAGGTGTAACACAATCTTAAGCCTGAGAGGGGCAGAATGCCGGAGCAGAGCAACGACTATCGTGTGGTGGTGTTCGGGGCGGGGGGAGTGGGGAAGAGCTCCCTGGTCCTGCGCTTCGTGAAGGGCACCTTCAGGGACACCTACATCCCCACGGTGGAGGACACCTACCGCCAGGTGATCAGCTGCGATAAGAGCGTGTGCACCCTCCAGATCACAGACACCACAGGGAGCCACCAGTTCCCGGCCATGCAGCGCCTTTCCATCTCGAAAGGCCACGCCTTCATCCTGGTCTACTCCATCACGAGCAAACAGTCCCTGGAGGAGCTGAAACCCATTTACCAACAGGTGGGGAGTGATGCTGTGTGTGTGTGTGTGTGTGTGTTTGTGTGGACGGATGGATGGGTCTGTAGGTACTGTAAAGAGGAAGGATGAGTGCGTGCATGAATTAATATATGTTTGGGGTCTATTAATGATGAGTTATGTTGTACATGCAGTCTGTGCAGTACATTATAGAGAGCAGGAGTCCTGACATCGGCTCCAGCCTCGACTCTGCTCCACAGCTGATCTGAAGAAGTGAAGCGTGTTCCTGCGGTTTACTTTCCACACTCTTAGATAGATCTGCAACCACCGCAGCACTATGAGAAATAAAAACCTTTAATAAACTTAGATGAGTGCTTTGTTAGCAGACAGAAAACTGCAGCTCTCATGAAAATGTACTCACTTAAGTTGTTTACATCCATATCCATGTTTTTCAGCATTTTGGCTGTAATCTCTGCTGGCTAAAAGCTTCAGTCCTCTCTGTCCTGCCGTGACATTATCCGAAATGTCTGAGCTAGCTGCGACCTTCTTTTAACAATCTGTGACATTTAACCTGCAATGGTCTTTGGGCTTATGATAAATACTGAAAAAAAAACAAATACTGAATAAACAATTATGTTAAATAAAAAAAAACCTACAATCTTTATCAATACATTATCCAATTTTCAGTGGCTGTATTTTTAGTTATTTATGTTCTTTTTATATGATTCTGAATGAGATTTTCTTACTTGAGCATAACCAGGAAGTTGCATTTTCATTTCAGCTTTTTTATACAGGCTACTGCATAAGTATGGACTAATTGAAGAAGGCCAACTTCTTTCCTGTTTAGTAAACTGGAAACAATTACAAATTTACTAAGAAACTTGTGTCGTATCATAATAAGTCTCTTTTGGATCATTAGTTATTAGGTTACATTTACATAATTTAATCTAGTTTATACACCATGCTGGCAACTTCCTGTATTTTATTGTTCGGACAATTGGATTAAGATTATGGCTAAAGTGCAACAGCAAGAATATAACAAGCACTTCCATTATTGCCTTCCTCCTCTGCAGGTCTTGGCCATAAAGGGAAACGTTGAGGCCATCCCCATCATGCTTGTGGGCAACAAGAGCGATGAGACCCAGCGGGAGGTGGAGACCAAGGACGGGGAGGCCCAGGCCAACCAGTGGAAGTGTGCCTTCATGGAGACGTCGGCCAAGACCAACCACAATGTAACCGAGCTCTTCCAGGAGCTCCTCAACCTGGACAAGAAGAGGAACATGAGCCTCAACATCGACGGCAAGCGCTCGGGGAAGCAGTCCCGCGCCGAGAGACTGAAGGGCAAGTGCAGCGTGATGTAAATCCGGGAGAGGGAAGGAGGAGAGGGGAGGCGGAGGCGAGAGAAAGGGGGCGGAGGAAACGCAGCGAGAAAAAGGAGGAAAAAGGAGGAAGGCGAGGGAGAGGAGAGACTCACTAAATGAATCACTCAGAGCAAAACGTCCGGATGGCGACGGGAATCTCATCATCCACATCCTCCTCCGTCTGACTGGTGCATTCGCAAACACAACTCAGCGGTTATTTTGAACACACACACACACACACACACACACACACACACAGTTTCAGTTTGGAGCATCACATCCATGTGCATTCTGCGAAAAGGAGAGACGAGGGGGGGGACTTTTGCTTCATCCAAGTGCCACAAACCCTGGCTGAGGAGCTCATCAAAACCTTGGACTTCAATAAAGACCACAGACTGCAGCACCCCTTGGAGGAAAAAAAAAAAAGAAAAGAAAAGGCTGACTGTTTCAAATCGCCAAACATTTAGGGTCCTGTCTCACTTCCACACCTAACCCTCCTTTTCCCTGCTCGGCTCACTCCGTAATTCCCCCCTCGTCATCTCAGAGCCCTCATCCTGCAAACATCCTCCACTATAAGAAATATAGAGAAACGTAATGTATATGTAACAGAGTCGACACAGTTAGTTAAGCTCACTCATCTGGTAGAAACACTATTTTTAGAGGCCGAGGTGTCCGCCATGCTAGAGAGCACAAGACCCCCCAAGGTTTGAGACTGCTAGTATGAACATCACAGCGAAACATACGACCCGGGCGACATCCCAGAGCTGCTCCCGAGGACTCTGATGTATATAAACATTGGATATTTAAATATATTTCCATCTAGTCCACACACGCCCCCTGCCCAAGCTAGTAATATTAGTCACAGGAATATGGTGGCGTTTGAAGCATTAAAGCTATCATTTTGAGGCTAGAGGGCAAATCTTTTCATCTTCTCATCCAAACATCTCATCTCTTGAAAGATTTAAATAAAAAATATTTAAAAAAAAGAAGACCCTACTTTACCTCTGTCAAGCTGTCGTCACATTTAAAACTCATCTGCGAAACTCTCTAAATGTCCTCATCTGAAGCGGAGAAGCACCCAGCCGGCAGGGGCACGCACACACGCTACTGATACGACGCAACAATCCTTTTAAAGACTCTCATCCAGCGTGGGACGATGAAAAGAAGGTTGGACTCTCATCAAAACACAGAAACAGAAATACAAAGTATGCCTTGCCTACGAGGGTGATACTCTTGGATAATCATTGCCAAGCTGGTAAGACAAAAGTGAACTGGGATGATTTTTTTTCTTTGGTTCTGAGGTCCAGAATGTCAGTTTGCTTTGGCACTTTTCATGTAAAGGTTTCTCTTCTTTTGCCTTTTTTTCTTCTTGTTTGCTTTACGATGCTCTTTAAATTCATGTTAAAGTTAAAAAAAAAAAGAAAACAAACAAAAAAAAAATGAAAACCCTCCTTAAGCAAAAAGCACATGGAGAAAGATAATTAAACGATGCATGGGTGTAAAATAGCTCCATGCAGATTGTTCTATGCGACCTGAATCGGTAATTCTGTTTCCTCTTTTGGTTGGTTTGGTCACATTACCTCTCATACGCTCGTCCAGGCATTGGTAAACAGGAAACAGAATGGGTCACACACACATTTCTACACACACACACACACACACATAGACACACACAGCATGCGCACAAATGCATTCATGCAAGTGTCAAAAATGAAAAAAAAACAAGCATCAATCTGACTAACACTGTTGACTAATTACACGAAGATGAACAGGGCTTACTCAGCCTAAATGCCCTCACATTGCACTTTATATCATGAACACACACACACACACACACATACACACACAACTGTATGTTGTCATGTTTTTGCCTACGTTATGTATCAATGATCTCCGCTTATCACAGAATATCCTCCTGGGGCCACTGAATAGCTCTACTGTATGTCCAAAGTGCATGTACACACCCTTTTTTTCATGCGGGAGCTCTGAATATTGTACACAGTGTACACAGGACAGCCAAAAGCACAATACTTTTTTACCAACATATCTATTTGTACATTTTTTTGTGTTTCTTTTTTTTGTATATTGTTTCCTTCTTTGTCTTCTTTGTGCGATTTTCATCTCTAACATCCTCTCACCAGTGCTGAACTCGGAGGAACAATCGCATCGTGATCACAGGTAGCTCTCCGTCCCGGTGTAAATGTAAAAGTGTTTTGTTTTCGTCCGGTACATGGCACAATGAGGTTGTGGTTCTGCTGAACAACAGGGTATCGTGATCGTGACCGGTCAGCTGTGGTCGTGAAGCCATGTAAATGTGACGTCAACACCCAAACCACCCAACCCCCCCACCCCCAACTTCGATGGGATCGTAGCTCGTAGGGCGCAGTGGAGGGTCAGATTATTTGTCTACTTTTCTCCATCTCTCAGGCGGTTTTAACAACAATTTGGGTGGAGGATAATCTGCTCCTGTACTGTTAAGATAACACAGATAATTCCCCTTTTAACTGCGTGTCCATATCTCTGTAAAAAGAAAAAACAAACCATACCGAAAAAGAAAAAAAGCACAGCAACTGTTTTCCTCTGTCTTTATGTGTGCAGCAGAATCAACAACTGGGCACTTTAGGGTGACATTTTACTTGAAGACTTGTTTATTAATCAGCGGCGCCTCATTTATAAGCACCATGTAAAATGTCCCTCCTGCATCATTCACGCCCCCACAAACGTGTAGTTATTGTAAATAAGCATACGGTAGTTGAATGAAATGTTTATAAGAGCTTCAAGTAAGATGTTACCCATGTAAAGAAAAACTGTACCCGCTGTCTTTCTGGGAATAAGTCCTTTGTAACCAGGAAATGTTGTTACAGTAGGAGGTTTGATGTTGCTATGTACTGTAAAATAACAGCTTAATAATGATGCTCATGATATATTGTATTTGACAACATCCATTCTTCAGATCTATCAGTCAGATAATACTAGCAAAATGTGGATATGTAACTAAAGGTTCCACTCCATGGCTGTTACTTTTTATTTTTATTTTGAAAGCTGAATGAATCCGTTGTTATCGATGTGTTGTACTTTGCACTAACGTGAGGTCCTGTTAAACTCAACAATTTGCATTGTAAACGTACCCTTTACCTGTTAGATACCAGGGATGCTCACTCGTACTCTTTCATTTTTCTTTTTTTTTCCTATCAGTTGATATTTTAAAGGAAAAACTGTTGTATTTGAAATTGTTTGTCTTGATTTGTTTTAGCCTGTTAAAAAAACAGAGGGATGGAGTGGTTTCTGTCATGTACCGACCTGATGTGTCCATCTAAAGGTTACAGAGTTAAAGAGGAAAGAAAAAAAAAAACAAAAGCTGGAAATTATCTGTTCAACTATCAGACAGCTCTGGTCTTATCTGGTGTGTAGCTACCGGCAGCGGTGGTGCACACGCTGCATAAATATGAGCTTGACACGTCCGCTTGCTTCACGCAAACGCCAGATTGCGAGCGCATGTTTGTGCAATCTGTTGTTCTGCTGACGTCTACAAGAGACTGTCGTTGTTCATGTTCCTGCGTGGAATATGATACAGCAGGGAGGAAGAAAAAAAAACAATGAGCAGCACGGACAACAAGCTGGAGTGAGGGAGCTGTGCCGTTCGCAGAGATGGCGTGAAAACATGGACTGTATGGGATTCAAATGAACTTGCATGTGGGGGAGGCGCGCACGGGTAGTGTGTGTGTGAGCGCCCGTGAGAGTCTCTGGGCTGTGTGAGTTAAATGCTGGCATGAATCAGGACAGACACCTCTGCCCCCGTCCTCCCATGGCTTTTCTCATCTCATTTGTCAATGAAGCATATTCGCTGCTGCTGCTGTCTGCGTCTATGTGTGTGTGTGTGTGTGTGTGTGTGTGTGTGTGTGTGTGTGTGTGTGTGTGTGTGTGTGTGTGTGTGTGACCGTGAGTGCATCCATGTATGTGCGCAATCAGCCACCTATTTGCATTCCCCCACTCTGGACTGCATGAGTGTGTGGGTGTATGTGTGCATGTTTGTGTGCTGTTGTCGTGCCATCTTATGAAATGTCTGTCAGATATTTGAAGCTTTCCTGTGCCTACACATTTCTGCATGAGTCATCCTGTACTGTCACACCCCTATACACACGCGCAAGCGTATAAAACGGGCATGGAGGCAAAATAGACAGACTGAATGCCCTCAGCTGCACACACAAACACACACATACGCACATATTTATATACACACACATTACATTCACACAGGCCTCATCAGTGAAACCTGTGCTGTTGTATAGGCAACACTGTCAGCACTACTTCTCCATAAATCAGCTGTCCGCCTCCTGAAATCTTGAGTTTCTCTCACATTCATCCTTCCTGTTTTTTGTTTTTGCTTTTTGTCTGTGTATGTGTGTCTGTTTGTGAGTCGGTTGCACTTGAACAGACCGAAGGCCGAACCCGCTCACATCTTGTAGATAGTTGTAAATAGTGTTCAAAGGACTTAACATTTCGAAGATGAGAGAGGAGAGCGTGCAGAGGGAAGGATGCTGTGGTGGGAAGGTGTCGTCACCTGCGTTTCCGTCTTACAGTCAGAGCGTCCAATTAGAAGGGCATCCTGCAGAGGAGAGCCACTTGGTGACTTTGCGTCAACTTCACCAGCTGTCGTGAAGTCATTAAAATGTTGAGCTTTTTCAAAGTATCCTCTAATTTTCTCTGCAGGAAAAACAGCTAATTGGCTTTAAAGTGGAATGGAGGCCCAAAGTGTTCAAGATCACATTCTTTAAATAACATGACTGAATATTAATATAATCATGACTATCATGACATGAATATCTTAAATCAAGACAAAAAGAGAAGAACCAGTTGTGTGACTGGCCGTCTGTCTAATCAGGCCAAAGCAGCAGCCAGTCATATAACTGACAGTTCCTCATTTGTTTTGATGAAAAATGACATTATCAAAGAAACAGTTGCTGGGGAAATGGTTTTGTGACTTCGCAAAAAGGAAAATTGTTTAAATTAAATAAAAATGGCCTATAATAATTAAATGATGCTATTGTGAGGAGAGGCAGGATAAAATGATATTTTTTTTTATATTTAGCATTGTTTAAATATTTTGGATTATTTAACAGTTTCATGGTTAGATTATATATTTGCTCTCTATATAACTTGCATGATTATTATTATTATGATTGTTATGTTATTATGTTGCATTTGTTTATGCAGCACTAACACGTTCTGACACTTTGGGCCTCCATTCACATGGGCAGCGCTTGTCCCACATTTCGACCAGGACCAAGAGAAGTTCACCTCACCTTGTTTGCCATCAGTGAGGTCCTTCCTGGTTCATGTTGCTGAAGAGTCTTGTACAGCAGAGGAAGCGTGGTTCACATGTGTTCTTCCATAGCAGGATGCTAAAACATGACCTCGTGATGCTAAAACAGAGGGCAGTCAGTAAAATCTAAACACCCAGGAAAGGTCGTTCTTTTCTAGTCCAACTAAAGTATGTTCCATAAACTCATTTCTGTCAGCGAGGGCGGGTTACAGTCCTGTGGAGTTGAGCCAAGAGGCAGAGGATCTGAAGGGAATCCTTGTTGGAGGATGAGTGAAAACCGACCTTGATAACCTCTCCGGCTCACCCCTTTACATGTCGTCGGATCGCCTCAGATCCTCACAAGCTGTTTTTCGCAGACAGGGGAGGGTGGGCGAGGGAGGGGGGGCATACAGACTTTGTGGGTAATGTAGTTTGGTACTATCCTGTCGCTCTGGCCTTTCATTCCTGCATGGTCCCTATTGGTGTTCCAGCCAGCATGAGAACAAGGACACAAACTGTGAATCATCTTTGTATTTTTTAAATAAATTCCTCAGCAGCATTTACGGCTTTGGTTTTGCAAATGATTTTATTTCTTTTAAGCACTTATTGTTTTTTGTAAATTATTCTATTGGTTTTGGGTTCTTTTCTGTTGGGACTTCTTTTTTTATTTAACTAATTATGATGTATAGATATTTATTCTAGCAATAGTCTTCCTATTAAGATATACTGTGCTGATGCATCCTCTGAATAATTGAAAATAACAT
>JBAJHX010000115.1:7247711-7272197 GCA_037176925.1 Amniataba percoides
TATATATATGTATGTATATATAGATGATAATAATAATCAAATCTGCAAAATGATTTTCCTAATAAAAATGTGAACAGAAGAGTGTTTCTCGTCTATCAGATTTCTCCTCGCTTGTTTGTTGACTCAAGCTTGATGCTGATGGCTGGTTCACTGGTCGGTATTTGATCCCCCATTTTGTTCCAAACTTAAGTATCTCAGCAACCTTTCGGTGAATTTTTGTTAAATTTATTGTTCCTTGAGAATGAATCGTTAATTTTTTTCCCCATTAAGCAATTAATTGTTAGGTTGTACTAATAAACAAAATAGAAATGCCCTCACAGTGACCTGACAGAGCCAAAAGGGAAACTCAACATTACTAAAATTAAATTAAGAAGAATTAAAAAACAGCTAATCATCAAATTTGGGAAGCTTGAAATTTTTGTATGACAGTATTTTGAGTGAATATCAAGCCAATTATTTTCTGATTATAATCTTAAGTAACTGATTAACTGAGTGTTGCAGCTACACTTGTGTTTGCACAATTAATTCATAACAAAACATAATATTTTGTAGCTCTTTGTATGTCTCCTGTGCATAAACTCTTATGTTGTAAATTTAGTAAGATGACATAATTGCAGTGACGTTAAAAGCACAAAAATTTCCCTCTGAATTGTAGTGAGGTGTGTACATATAAAGTAGCACAAAATGGAAAGTAAAGCGGTAGTAAAGTAGCACGATGCATTATGTGCAGTGCTCCAACTATGCTCAACACTGTAAACATCATACCTGCTCAGCATCAGCAGGAGAGCATTTTTCATTATGAGCACACCAAATGTAACACAGGGAGCGAGAGACAGAGAGATGGAGAGATGCTGGATGGATTCACAGCCTCCCACTCCTCCTTTCACTCTCACTTCTCTCTTAACCCTCCAACATCTGCTCGGGGATGCTGTGCCCGGCTGGGTTGCCATGGAGACGGCGTGACGTTGACGACGGTTGTCGCATCACAGTGTGGTGTGACCCTGGTGGGGACAGAGATGCGTTACGACAGGCGGAGGTCTCCCAAGCTGCTGATGATGATGATGCTGATGCTGATGATGGCGATGCTGCTGGAGTGTAAAACAATGCAGGGAGACGAAAACCTCTCACCCCCTCCAGGCCAGTGTGGCAACCCCTCTGCTGGATCTTAATGAGACCATGTGCACCCCAGACATCGAGGAGGGTGTCTGCATTAGGTCAAAGATGAGCCTGCCAGTGCATGACAGCTTGGAGCAAGAGACTAAAAAAAAAAGGGGGGGGGGGTCTGAGTGTTGGTGGAAGGGGTGCCACCTCTGTCAGCCTGAAAGCATCTTTTAGTCGTGACTCATGGGCTTCCACCACTGGTTTCTTAGAAAATGAGGAGCTCTGCTGTAATCCACTGTAACCATGCTGCCTCCTCAACAACACACATACACACACACACAGGAGGGAGGGAGAGGGGGAGTGAAATGTAAGAGGGAAGTGAGACAAATGAAGGAAGGGAGATGGAGAAATGGAGCTAAAAAAGGTGAGGAAATGGAGGAGAAATGTATAGGCATCAGCATAATTTCACACATCAGTGGAAACGAGGCCAATGCGGTACTCTGAGGGTTATAAATAGCTCTCCTGTGGTTATAATAAGCAGCTAGGAAAGGTTCCCATACAGCCACGAAGAAGACATGGCTGGAGAGGAGGCGTGCAGGAGAGGAGGAGTGAGAGAAAGCAGCATTTTGCGGTTTTTTTTGTTGTTTTTTTTTTCCAAGACTAAATACATCTCCATCCCCAGGGTTTTGCTCCCTCCCCAAAGCAAAGCAAAACAAATAAATAAAAATAACACTCAGATGTTATCCTACACATGAGACCTTTTGTTCCTCCAAACCGGCCAATAGTCTTGCAGCAGCAGATGCAGCACTCTCAGCTCCGTGTGGAGGAGTGAACGGTGGAGACGGAGGATGCGCGCCGGGCCTGCCAGGAAGAGAAGGAGCGGCCCGCAGCTCCCCGGAGAGGACGCGGCGCTCAGCCCGGGACAATGGCGCCACCGCGCGGCAGCTCCGCGCAGTGCACCCGTGCGGAGACGAGAGTGTGTTTTCTCTATATGTGTGTTTTCTGCGTGGTGCACAGATCCAGATATGCACGACAGAGTGAAAATACACATCTCGCAATGTTGTGAAATGTGGTTTATATTATGTCCAGACTGCAACTGAAAAAAGGGTCAGGTGGATTTATTTTATTTAAGGGAAATCTAAGGTACAATGAATGTGGGAAATATAGAAGGAATATCATGCACTATAGATAAAATATGTGTTTTTGTGGCCTTGCACAAAAGAGAGGATTATAAAGAGAAAGATAATCTCAAGCTTCAACAACTTACATCTTTCTGAATGAATGTGAAGTATCAAAGTTGGAGACATTTGAAAATCAACCAAAATGTGAACATATATTCAAGACATATCTATTTTGGCACCTAAAAGAAATATTATATAGTATTTTTTAATAAGGGTCCCTTATAAAAAAGTAAAGTATAAGTAAAAAGCACTTATTCACACAGATATTCTCTGGTATGAACTGTTTGCTTATTTGTTGTGAATTTGGGCAAATATTTGTTATCTATATGGATAAAAAAACATCAGAGATGACATCTTATAGTCGAAAGAAATCAAGCTATTCTGAACCAGTGTCCTAGAGATCAAGATAAAAAAATTAAAAAGAGGTCCCAGTCAGATATTTCTTTGACTTCATTGTTAAATAAACGGGTTTCATTTTTCAATGGGGCTCCCATTCACCAAAGTCCACACCTGACAGCATCCAAACCTGCAGGGCCCAGAGTGTGGAGCAGCAGCAGGACTCCTCCAAAACAAAAAACAATAAAGCTTAAAATGACTCAGCTCTTTAATCAAACCTAACTTTATTATCCACTCACTGTTTTGTTTTTTTTTTGGGGGGGGGCATCTGTGTGGGGATGTTTCGGAGCCCCCCGGGTTAAAGGTGCTGGATGGAGGGAGGAGAGAGAGAGGGAGGGAAAGGAAGGGAGGGTACAGGGAGGAAGGGAGGAGAGGAGAAGAGAGGAGGAGGGGGGGGGGGTAGAGGAGTGGACAGACACTGGCAGCGGAGGGGGAGGCGTTTGGCTCGGCGAAGACGGGGAGCGAGCGAGCAGAGAGGGCGAGGAAGCGGCGGATCTGGCCCTTTAAATCACCAATACAGCGCATTCGGAGGTGAGTTTGGAGATATTCGGGTATTTTTTTTTACCTCCCTTCTCTTCCACCCCCCCCCTCCACCTCCTACCCCCCCCTACCTCCTCCTAACCACCACCACCACCACCATCCGCTTGTGTAATATTCGTAACGCGTCCGTGCGCCTCTGCATCCCCGGCTTCCCGTCACCGAGGGCGGCTGCAGCGGAGACGCTTCACCGGTGTCACGAATCCGGTTTTCCCCAACCCTGTGCCGGCAGAGAGGGTGGGGAGGACCGGAGACGGGGGTCAGTGAAAGATTTGCTACAGCTCCGGTTGGACTGCGAGGAGTCGCCTTATCCAGAAAAAAAAAGAAGGGGAAAAAAAAAAGCTATTTGGATTTTATGCGCCGAACTAGAGGCCGATCAGTTTGCATTGCAGCGGAGCAGAAAGGCAGAAAAGCAGGAAAGCAGAGAAGCATGCGCTCCCGTTGTCGCTTTGGATCGGCTGCCTCCCTCAAAACATGTCACCACCCTGCTCCCACGGCTGAAGACCAGGGCCTGTGTGCAGACCCGAAGCGGTCTAGTCTGGTCTTCACTTTGGGGAGGGGGTGATGTGAGAGGAGAGCAAGAGATAGAGGAGGAGGGGGGGGGGGGGGGTTATGTGGCTTTTGATATGTGCACAATGTGTGTGTATGTACGCGCGTCTCTTTCTGTGTATGTGTGTGTGTGTGTGTGTGTGTGGATAGCCATGGGAGAGAGAGGACACGCTGTTCTATCCATCAAAATGCCCGCATTGTGTTTTCAGGCGGCGGAGCAGCGAGCAGGGCCTGTAGAGGAGGACACGGCTCGGATCTGCAGGCCCGAGCTGCTGGGATCAATAAGGATTGATGCGTTTTTGCGCGTCTCCAGAGCGGCTGTGGTTCTCGCTGGCAGGCTGGCTGAGGCCTGTCCAGCTCTGGTGATGTTTTTTTTTTTTTTTAAGTCTAGGCCAGGAGAAATGACCAGCTAATTGTGTTGCCTCTGTGCTTTAAAAGGAAAGGCTCATTTTTTTTTTGGGGGGGGGGGGGCATAGGTGAGGAGAGGGGTGGCTGTGGAGTGGTCAGGAAAGCTTATGTGTGTGTATGTGTATGTGTTTTCTTTTTAGAGGGTTCCCTCTTTACACTGTAGCAGAAAGTTTGTAAAATCAACAGGCTGAAGAAATCAAAGCGCTTGATTCCTCACAAAAAAGTGGCAGAAAAAAAGTGATTTAAGTGATAGATTTCATACTTGCAGCAGACACCCATTGTTGCCTGTTCACATGAGAGCATGCAAAACCATCATCTGCACTTGAGTGTTCGCTCTCAGAAACACGGTGGATGTAGATGGCTGAAGGTACAACAGCTTGTAAAAGAAAAGGATAAAAGTGCTCCCACCTGGCTTCAGTATTTGCCAGGTTACATTGAAAGAAACGCTGTTGCTTTTATTGTTTCAGAGGAGGCAGATCCTGTATGGTTTGACAGCCAAATAAGAGCTCACACAACAAATGCTGCTTTAATGAAGCCTGCAGTTTCACAGTTTTATCCTGACCGGTGTTGATTCATGTGTTTACTTGTTTTTTCATGTGTTTACTTGCTTTATGTTGAGGTGCTGCTGTTGTTTGTATGCGTATCTATACTCTCCTGTTGGCTGTCAGCAGTGCTGCATGTGGGGTGATTTAGGGACACTCCTCAAACCCTGACTGATGACGAGGACAGACTGTACGCTGTGATGGAAAGGCTGTGTGCATGTGTGTGTGGAATAAACACATTTTAGGGACTGGCTTTGGCTTCTCTTTAGGGACAAAGAGCGGATCCCCACAAGGTCAATCATCACACTTGGGGTTAAAATGAGTTTAAATTAAGGTTACAT
This sequence comes from Amniataba percoides, assembly GCA_037176925.1. Classification (NCBI taxonomy): domain Eukaryota; kingdom Metazoa; phylum Chordata; class Actinopteri; order Centrarchiformes; family Terapontidae; genus Amniataba; species Amniataba percoides. Next base: position 7,252,767 of record JBAJHX010000115.1, read on the forward strand.
TCATGTGAGGGCTGGGTTTAGGCATAATGTGGTTAGGTTAATCTTGAGGTGAATTTCCACTAGTGGTGGGTAATAACCCAAAAAAACTCTAAAAATGATATCCCGACCGATATTTATACTTTTTTTACCATTAAAAGCTGCTTATTCAGGGAGAGCTATGTGTTGTAGATTATGAGATTATTACCACTAATCTGCCAAACATCAGGCTTTTTACCATGCTCTGACATTTAATTTAAAAACCCAGATGTTCATTGTTTTAATCTCTGAATTGACAAGGTACTAATGAGTCTTTATGTTTGGAGGACATGCTCTTAGGTGGTACCAATGTCTTATTTTTGGTATCACTCGTGTCAAAACTGATGCTGGTACTTGATTTAAGTAACAGGAGTATCAATAATCTCAGTTAGATTCATTTAAATTGACACAATGCATGTATGGGTCTAGTTTGGGATTAGGATTTGGGTTCAGGGTTGAGATTAGCATTAGGATTACGAACTGGGGCAGAGTTGTGGTGACGATCAATAAATGTCCTCACAAGTATAATAATAATACAAGTGTGTAAACAGGGACAGGAAGAGAGAGAGAATTTCATCAGGTGTTATAATGTAAGTCTGCTCACTCCCCTTTTCTTTCTGTCTCTCTCTGTGTTGCTCACACACACACATACACACACACACACACACACACACACACAAAAGCCCTAATTACAGACATGAATCTCGGAGCTACTCCACAGCAGGAGTAATTAAAGCAGGACTCTCCTCCCGGGAGAGAGGGCGACAGACAGAGAGACAGAGTGAGAGACACAGTCGTAACACGCTCACAGTGATGTATGTGAGGTGCGGGGGGTGTTTTGATCATGTGCACTGGTGGGGGAAACTTCAGCAGGGCGCTAAAAGAAGTGTAAAGGAAAGAATCTGGAGGTTTTTTAAAAAGAGGTCTGGGCACCACAGGTATGAAAGGAATTGCACATCCTGTTTTTGGATCAGCATCGCAGTAACGTCCCTCCACTTGATCAGTTAAATGGCATTACTGGTGCCTTGTGAGGAAAAATGAAGTTGTGTTGACTGAATGATAAGGCTGATGATGGCGGTTTGGCACCGTGGAAAATTCTTCCTTCAGCTGAGAAATATAAAAACTTTAACTACAATTTAATTTGGCCCCCTCCAAAGAAAAATATGGGATAGTTTGGGATTCATGTGATTGTATCACAGCCCAAGAATGGCTGTGTGTCTTATTGAAATAACAAAAAAAAAAACCTTCCCTTACACGGATCCCTGGAACTAAATCTGAAATTCAGTGGGTGTTTAGGATCACAATTTTTTTTGGTTCCCCAGGTATACAAACCTGCAAATGGAAACCAACCTTTTGAAACATTTCAAATGTTTGCTTGTCTTTAACCGGCCTTTGTTAGCGGCCGTCTCACCTGCTCTCCTTTTTTCGCAGAGACACGCCAATGTGAGCTCAGCTGCCGTCCAGCTCTGTCGTTCTGACTTGGCAACCGTCCACGCACCGCTCAGATCCTGGTCTCCGTCCAGTCACGTTCTGCGTTCAGAGGGAGTCCTGCCTGCCAAACTATCAGTCAGGTAACACTGTGTATTTATCTGTGTGTGTCACTGCATGCTAAAAGCTTAAAGGATATTTGGCGTGAATGACAAATATAGATTTTGAATATCCAACTCCATAAGCTTAATTTTGATCAAGACACTATCATATTTCACTCCCTGTTAGTGCTGCACCACCATGTAGTCAACTCACGGTGGTGCTGCAACTCCACAACTGAGGCCAAGCTGCACAGTCCCTGAAGGTAGCTATTGATGACTGAAAGAGTGATTCAGCTCATCAATCAGTGCAGTGAAAGCAATACATAAGAAGGAAAGTGTTTCATGCAGGCAGATTCTTTTTGTTTTATAGAGAGAAGTCAGTTGATTATTATAAGAGAATGGAAAGAGCTTCTCTGGTCTTTAATTTTCTCAGTTTTGAATCATGAACAGTACATGTGTATTTTCACTCTCGTCTTTCAGTGTGATGTGGATTGAATAATGAATGTGTCCTATTCAAAAGTACCAATACCACAGTGTCAAAATACTCCATTAGAAATTCAAGTCTAACTTGAAAAAACATAATTAAGTTAAACTACACAACTTTCATTGACAAAATGTACTTAAAGTAGCAAAAATAGAAGTATTGACACTTGCAGAAAATGTCCCTTGTTAGAGTAGCGTGTTATATATCATACCATTGGATCACTAACACTGATGCATTAATGTACAAGTAGCATTTTAACATTTTACTGTAATTAGTCAGGGCAAAGCTAATTTATGGTACCTCATGAACTGTTGGGTTGTTTAATCTATAACAACCCATGGTATTTTCTAATGATCAAACAGAAATATTCATTTGCTCATGACTAAAGATATCAGACTATTAATGGAGAATTAAAAGTACAACATTTCCTTTTGAAATGTAGTGTGTAATACTACTAATAAAGATAACTTTATTTATATAACACTTTCCACAAGCAAGTTACTAAGCACTTTACTATGGCAAAAAAACAGATAAAAGACCAAGTGAAAGTAGATTTGACACAATAATAGGTGAGATATGAGTCACTAAGACACAGAAAAAAACAAGAATAACTGATTTAAGAGAAAGTAATTCTGAAAAAAATGTGTTTGTAGGAGAGATTTAAAAGAAGAAACAGAGCTAGCTAGTAGAAGTATAAAATGGCAAAAAATAGAAACACTATGTAGTTACAACAACAACTTGGCAGACCACAATAAATCGATCTTTTATGTCATCTTTACTAGATTACACTGTACATACTGTATCCACATACAGTGTATTTATAGTACTTTAAATGCTCTAACTTCACTTTTATGTCAACAGGATAATGCACTTACTTACACACACAAAAAAAATGTCTAAAGTATGTCAGCTTGTACCTGCAAAACTATGTTCCTGAGTTAATTTAAGCAGGATTAACCAGGAGACACCTAACCTTTCATCTCCCTGCACATCCACCTACTCTGAGGCGTGCCCGCATATTTGATTAAATCATCTGTCATTATCTGCATAGCAAACATTTTTTTGCTTTGTCTCTGTCTCATCCAGTTTTCTCCTGTGTTGGTGTATTCTGATGGATCAGTATGTCTACCACTAATAATATCGCCCAGGCCAGGAAACTGGTGGAACAGCTGAGGATTGAGGCAGGCATCGAACGCATCAAGGTACGCCGATACTTCACTGCCCTGTGTGTGCTTGTCCACTTTTCTCCCCCGCACCTCTTGCCACTTAACCCCCCCCCCCCTCACCTTCCTCTCTCCCGCTCTCGGCCTCCCCTCACCTCTCCACCTTCTCGCCTGTCAGGTGTCTAAAGCGGCGGCAGACCTGATGAGTTACTGTGAGCAGCACGCTCGTAGCGACCCTCTGCTGGTCGGGGTTCCCACCTCCGAAAACCCTTTCAAGGACAAGAAACCCTGCATCATCCTATAGCCGTGCCACGCTCCTCCTGCCCTCACACACATACGCACAGACGCACACACATCCACATACACTCAAGACACATACTCACACACATTCAGCACTTAAATTGACCCCCAGACTTCCCCCAGACACACACACATGCAAACAATGCAGCCCATCTAGCATATATATACACACACACTCAAAGAAACACACACACTCCCAAAATAGCCACTCTGGAAAAGCGCCATACCCCGGGGCCACAGCTAGGGGGCAGGTATCTTGTGCTCACAGTGGCTGAGTTCAGTATATCACTGAGTATGATCCAAGGTGCTTTGGTAATATTCATATATGCTGGTAAATTAACTACAAGTGTCAGCTTAACTTGAAAAGGGATTTGGACATTAAAAAAACAGTCGGAGGCCAGGATTTCCTTCCTTCTTTTGTCATGAAATATGGAGCTGGGTAAAGGGTGGACAGCAGTGCCATAGGCGAGCAGTGGGAGGATGCATGTGGGCAGCAGAAACGGACGGTAGGCGCTCCCGCCAACCGTGCCAAACACGACCTGGTGTCCCGTCAAAAGCTCAATAAATGCTATTTTTTTTAGGTAGTCTCAAGGTCTGAGAGCTTTGCCCTCGCGCCTGCCTGTGCTAAAACCATAATGGGTCATTTTGGAGCGAGTGGCTGAGGCCTTTTGCCTTTATCGGGCTAGCATGTTCCCACCCAAATCCTGTATCGACAGACCTTCTCTGCCTGTGGCCTCACTGCGGCCGTCTGCAGCCTTTGGCCAAACCTCCAGCTGTGCCAACCTGTAGGAAAAAAACAAACAAAAAAAAAAAGTCGTCTCTAGATGCTGATCTGCCGTCACCGATTCCACTGCAGTTCGCTCCGGCTGCTTTGTGGTTGAAATCGATGTCTAAGCTGACCTCAGATCTGCACCTATGAGGGGAACATAGTGAACTGCTCTACACAGAACTCAAGCTATTAACCCTGGACGTTTACTGCATTTTTCTTAAGAAATACTTGTTTGTGAACTCAATGTACGTTTTGATATTTTGTTGAAGCATTACTTAACAGATAAGATAATACTGTATGGATTTTTATTTCTTTGTTCGTTTTGTTTTTATTGTTTTGCTTTGACATAGGTGTTGCCCCTGGCTGATCAGGTTTCTCTTGCTGTCGGAGATTATAAACGCTAATGAAACGACGGGAGGCCTGGTCGTGAGCCAGGGGTCATACCTAACCAGATACCTGCTAGGATCTTAAACAAAGGTTTCTACTGTACATCAAGCCTCCCTGTGCTTTACCCTGAGAGAGGGCGAGGTCTGCAGACTGACCACACCTGAGAATCAGTCTGCAAAGGCCGAAACTTTGCAGACTGATTCTCTGAAAAAGCGAACTGAAAAAGCTAAGCTGTCCCAAAAAGTAAGCTTTCCCTTTCCTGCCTTCTCTGCTTACATTTGACTCTTTCAATTGGAAGTTTTATGGTTAGATGAAGGGGAAAAAGTAGAGATGTATTGCAATGGATGGTGCAATGATGGATGTGTTTGTTTCGTTTCCCACTGCGGAAAAGGGGAATTTTTATTGCATAATAATTCTGACTTGAAATCAGATTAGAATAAACATGACGAGGCTTTACCAGTCTTTTAAGTTTCCAGTCTCGCCGGTAGAGAGGCTCATCTCAGCGTGAGCGCAAACTGTTCGGGGACCGGAGCGGTAAGAGCCAGCAGCCCCCTTCTTCTTCGATTTCCTCTTTCCCTCTTCTCTCCTCCTCAATGCTCCTCCTCTCTGACAAACCAAACTTGATTGTAAAAACTGAAGATGAAGTGAAAAAAAAATGAAGTCAAGAGAAACAAACTAAGTGTATAAACTTTCTTTCAGACATGTGCAGAAGTGATAAGTTGAAGAGTAGCTGTTTTGGGTTTATTTTTTGAGTTTCTTCTTTCTATGGAGTCCATGGAACCTGGTCAGTTGAGTATTACCCTGTACAGTGTTTGTAAGATACAAAATCTAAACACAGAATCCCTCTCTGTGGATGTTGGATTTTTTTTTTAGTACTACTTATTCTGTTCTGTCAGTCAGGATCATGTCTGTCTTCATTTCTTATCATTTCCTTTGCCATTCAGGTTTTAGAGGCTTAAGATTGAGGAGGATGGTTTTGACCACAAATACAAATACAAACGTGTGATGAGGATATATTAAAATAATGTAAGATAGAAACAAACAGCCCTGTTTAGGTTTTAGGATCATATTCTACTAGAGGATGAATCAACACCGGACCTCATTCCAGTGGCGAAAACCAACCTCCTGATCTGTCCTTTAACGCCAGAGCAGCCCGCAAGTTTTTGAAGTTTTTCTAAAGTGCTGTTTTTTCGGTGGGCGACGTGCAGCTGGGACAACACACACACACCCACACACCAACACACACAGCACGCACTCTGCTGCAGTTGTTGTTTAGGTTTCATTGTAAGAGGTCAAAGGTTAAAGGAGTGGTAAGGCCAGGCATTGAGAGCTGCTTTTGACATCTAATTGCTGAAGGAAGGGAGCTTTGTGCCATCATATTTACATCTTTTGTCAGGAGCAGCGTACAGTGACAGAGAAGGGTGGAGTCAGATCGACGGGGCTTATGGCTGCTGATGGACCGCAAGGGGAGTTAAACCCACTGCCCTTCTGCTCTCTAATCACTAGGTCAATATGAACCACCCAACTTTTGGGAGTCAGGGGTGGTTTTTTTTTAGAGGCGGTGAGGGGTGAGCACTTGTTTTTGTGTCATGATTGGCCCACAACTGCTTGCGTGTGGGTGATAATGTGCATGTGCAAGTAGACCCAGTCACCTGGAGGCAACTTGCAAAAATAACCACATTTATAAAATTGATCAAATGTTGCAATTACTCCAAAAAGTATAGTTTCCTTTATGCAAAATGTAAAGACTTTTTGTGACAGAATGAAAATATATGAACAATAATAATAATATCAATAATATATTTAAATGACCAAATTGTAAACTCTTTAAATGAAAAATCTGACATTTTTAAATAAGAGGATTGATACTCTCATGTCTGTACAGTACATATGAAACAGCAAGCATGGCTCTGTCCAAAGGCATCACCTCTGGACAGAGCTACGACAGAGCCAAATTATTCCTCCTGTTTCCATTATTTATACTAATAAATAATGCTTTACATTTTCTGTACAGGCATGAGAGTGGCATCAATTTTCTCATCTAAGGCTCTGCAGGAAAGCGAATAAGTGTATTTCCATAAAAGTGGAAACAATTTCTTTTGAAAAATACAATTTTGTAATTCAAATTAAGGTTAAATACCAAATTAACATCGTTGCCTGTTCACTGTTGCCGGTGGTTCTTGAAACAAAGCCCTGCTTCATCTCCCATTTGCCTTTGTTCCAGACCGAGAGAGCAGGCCGTTCCCAAAGTACAGACAGGAGCTGGAGAAAGGCCACAGAGAGGGCTGAGTGTGTGCGTGTGTGTGGATGTGCGTGTGTGTATGGGGGAGTGTTGGGTGCTAGTGTTTGGTAGCTAAAATCATCCTGATTTGGCAGAGCAGTAGGTGGAGAAGAGGAAAACAGAGGTGCACATAGTGTGTGTATTGGTGAGGGAGACAAATGTTTGTGTGTGTATGTGCAGGAACACACAGTGCCTCCAGTGCTGTCACATAGTAATGTTACAGTACTGCAGCCCTGCAATTCCAGGTCAGGGTGAGTCTGACCGGAGAAGAGGTCATGTGACAATGTGTGATTCAGAGCAGCGTGCGCGGCCTCCGCTCGCTCGTTTTATCAGTCGGAGGCTTGTGTGCACATTTCTGGAGAATGAGTAAAGATGGATTCTGTCACAAGCTAAAATTGTTCAGCTGAAGTGTGGGAAGCTATTTTTGATGCGATGACCAATAATAACCCAACAATAGTCACAAAGCTGACGAATTCACTTGGCGAGAGAATTTCTTATTCCGTGTAGCTCTATCTGTGCCTATCTGCCCCGTTATATCAGCTGCACTTTATTTTCACCGCTCTTTTAAGCCTTACTGACTTAAAGGAATAATTTGTCATTTTGGGAAATACACTCATGTGCTGCTTTAGTTACATGAGAGGATCAATACCACTTTCCTATCTGTCTGTTCAATATGAAGCTAAATCCAGCAGCTGGTTGGTTCGGTTTAGTTTACAGACTGATCACAGGTGTAAACAGCTAACCTGACTCTCATGTTGCATATCTTTCAGTGGTCTTTCTCAGATAAATCAGCACAGGCATAAGAACACTTTCTATTTTAAAAATATAAAGGTGGCAGCACAGGTACTTATGTAAATGTAACTTCATGCATATCAACGAAACTCATTAATCTTCACTTGTGAAGTTTTGTTTTTTTTTTTTTCAACTAAGTCTTGGGTTTATGTGAAGTGGCGGTCGTTAAAGGTCGTTAGACCTACAACACCACATGATGTACTTTTGAGAGAAGTTTCAATATTCCCATCAGACTCTCAGCAATTAATCCTTTAAGAGCCTTTCCCAAAATGTCAACTGTTCCTTTAAATTAAATTATTTTAGATAATGGATCAACCAGATTTGGGCTGATGTGAAATATCAACAAAAAACAAGGAACCAGCTGAACAGAAATCATCAAATCAGCTACACCAACAAAAACCTGCAGTGGCAGCAAGAAGTAACTCAGAATGACTCAGCTTGGATAAAGTTACTTTCCCCAGAATCTGAACGAACGTAAGAGTGAAGAAATCATTGGAATATTCATTTCTAGTGTTTTGGAAAGGAAACAGAGTTCCTTGTAGTTTCTCTGCAGGGAGGTGCAGCTAAAGGTCAAAGTAGATTGCAACTGCAGATGATTGACACAACATGAAATAAGCATGCAAACATATCAGCACACACGCACACACACACACTGATGTTGTCCTGGAGACGTCTGACATGGTATTTTTTTTATCATACTGTTTTGTTTGTTTGTTTTTCCAATCATTCCATAGCTGGTTGGGCTTACAATCAGAGACAGCCGGCCTGAGTCGCTGGTTTGGCTGACCGTTTGTCTGATTGGTTGGTTGTTAGTTTGCCTTATAGTGGCGTATATTGTGTTAATGCTGGTCTTGGGGTTATCAGATCAACAGAATGAACAGTGTTAAAGTAGAACGCACGGCTCGAGGTGGGAATCCACTTGTGTCACGACACAAAGCGAGCCCCCCCGTGAAATTCGTTTCTGAGAGTTGAGGCTCCTCATCGGTGGACTCTGAAATCAAACATCACTAAATCGGCTCCGAGCCCTGTCCGAAACTCATCTTTTGTGTTCTGATCTCCTGTGTATGCATACAGTATATGTATCTTTTTGCCTTGATTGATTATGAAGAAAATATATCTATTTTTTGTAACTGTTCTCTGATGTGCCATAACTCATGTTTTCTTGCACACTGTTAATATTTTGTGGATATTGCTGTTAAAAAGATGATATTGAGAAGTAGATAACATTAATAAAAAGATGATATAATTACATCATTGACACTGTGTCATTTGTTCTTAGCTTCACAATCACTACTGCTATTTTGAAGGTATTTAGTTTGCAGGTATGACATAAACACTGCACAGGCTCACACAACTACCCACCATCAGATGTTTAATCTTGATCTTTTTTTTTTTTTGGTTGTTGCAGTTTATTGAATTTGCCTTATGTATTTTTCTGTGCTGTCTAAAAGTAGCAGGATCTGGCTTCTTCTCAAACTGATCGTAAAGTTACACAATGCACATTTGTGCACATGTTGTCTGCACAAAGGTACATGGTGTGCAGTACAAAGGGGAAACCTTTCTGCACCAAGTGGAGTAAACAAAGAGCACAGCCAGGTAAAGCCTCCCTTTTGGGTCATTCGACAGGAATTTCATTGTTAAAAGTCCTCTCGGCCGCCTCTGCGCTCTTTCAAGCACTGCTCCAACAGTCACGAGTCTCCACCAAGTTTCAAACATAGCCCCCCTCCCCACCCAACCCTCTGCAAGTCACAGCCAATCATATTTAGGGTGGGTGATCCACAGCCAATGAAGAGCCAGTCCCCCTCAGTTGGTCACGCCCCTGTCCAGCTGATGGTAAACAAATGGGTAGGCCCATGTGCCTGAATGTTCCCTGTCTTCTCCTGTGCAGTGAGAGCTGTGTACAGACATGTGAGGTCCACGGGTGGAGCAGGGGAGCAAAACAGACTGAAAGGAGGGCAGAGGGGAGGATAAACCTCGCTGCAGGAACATCTTGCTACCTGATCATGTGTTGATGCCGTGACATGGGTGGGGTTACACCAAGTGTAATTGGCACATGCTTGTGCTCTCGGCCCTCTGGAGCATGCATGTGCAGGTCTGGCTGCAACTTGCGACTTAAAACATGAACAAAACTCAAATGCAAAAGGTGTAGGGGAAATTCAAGAAAAAAGGTTTAGCATGCAACTTGCATCTTTCCTGCACCCTCCTCACCCCCCTTTGTTTTTTGACTCGTAGGGACAGCATCATAGGTCTGCATCGGCTTGTTTTGCCTGTTTGTTCCAACACAAAGAGTTTCTGTCTCCACCCCAGTTTCTCTCTCATTCTCTGACTGACTCCTGTTTACAAGAAGAAAGCTTGCGGGCCAATTTGTGAGGCTTCGTCACAGACAAAGACTTGCACATGTTTTTTTCATTACTTCTACGCAAATGTAAACTGCACTTGCGTGACTCAGCTGCTGTTCCAGTTCCATGACGTATGCACAGCTTTTGTTGTGAACTTTGAGCGCAAACATCTTGATAAAAAGCAGTCCATGGATTATGAATACAATAATTTATTGACTTGGTTAACAAAAGCACAACATTTGATCATAAATAGCTACACAAACAATTGATACAATCAATAAATTACTGGTGTTCATATTAATTTAACAGCATTTTATCCAAAAAAAGAAAAGAAAAAAGCAGCACTCCTGAAGGCACAAAGATATCAACTGTGTTTTCTTTTGCAGCACAATGAGAATTTTCAGCCAACTTCCCTCATCAGTGCAAACACAGTTCATTTTATTGATCACTCTGTATCCTCTTCTGACCACAATCATCATGTTCTGCAACCCTTTTTGCCTTTGTCTTTTCCGAGAGGGGGGGGGGCAGTAAATCCTGTGCAACTTGAACTCGAACATCATTTCCATTTCAGTTTCCATGGTGACGATTCCTCCGCAGGTTCAGCTGCTCATGTCAAGAATGCACACGTTGCACGCCCAGTCTTTTCTAAAGAAAGAACCAAGTATTGTACACGCATACCACACATTCACACACACCTTCTCTCCAAGGACTCTCCCATGTCAGAATGCACAGGAATGTTGGGCATAGTTTCGCTGCAGCATTCCTGCCCTGTCCGCAGAAAATACACAGGTAATCCAGGTACAGGTCGGGGTGTGGACACGTTTCTGTCAATACCATTAACTCCTCTTACTGATTGTCACACCCCATAAACATTGTAAGTAGCCAAACAGCAGCACAAAAGAGAAGCTTGGATTTAGCTTTGCTGACAATGTCAAAACAATGTGGCCCGGTTGGGAATCTGCTTTTCCGTCTGTGTCTTTTGCAAACCAGTCTTCACTCTCTCCACTGTTTCACTGTTGCTGACAGAGAGTCCTTGGTGTATTGCTTGTCATCAGTCAGGAGAGCCCGTCCCTGTCCATTCCCGGCCTTCCCTGTGTGAGCAACAACAGATCCTTCAGTTCACCAGTGTCCGAACCCAGACAGCTCCTCTGTTTCTTGGCGCGTTGGAGTGCCAGACCCCTCAGCGTTCCTGCAGGACCAGTTCGGGCACCCACTGGTCAAGGCGTCGGCTCTCCTGGCAGTAGATCCCCACCTCCTGTAGCCTGCAGTGGTTAGCCTGGGGGTTCTGCGCGGGAATCAAACACAACATCAGATTAATTTTCAGGCTAGTGTGCAGCGAGTCATTTTTGCAATTTGCAGAATAATACCGAATCAGGTTTAATATTCATGAAAAGTTCCAGAAAGTACGATAAAAAGTTGAAGCAACATTTTAGCTACTGCATGAAAATCATCTGCAATAACGCATTTCCACATAAGCCCTTCGGTTACGTAAGAGGAGGGTGTTGTGCTGAGTCAACTCACCGTTACCAGCATGCAGTGGAAATCTCTGTGTTCTTCCTGGTTTCTGTTGGCATCCGCAGCACCCAGCAGCTGCCGGAGCCGCTGTACTCCTGAGACTCGCAGGATGGTGAGGCCGCTGTCGCAGCAGAAGGACTGCAGCAGGGTAAAGTGGATCTGCAGCGCCACGTCGTCTGCATCGTCTGCTGCCAGAACGCACAGGACCACACTGTCTGGGTCTCTGCGGGGGGACAGAGAGAGAATGAGAACAGGAGATTTAGGCAGGCACTCACACGCCTGGGACAGTTAAGCCGTGCAGTTATTTTCTGAAATGGAAGAGAAGCGTATACTTGTGGCTTTTAAACATTATACGCGCTATGAAGCCAAACTTAAGAGTTTCAACTCACACATTGAGAAGTTTAGCTGATTCATAGATGCCAACCGTCAGGCAGTCTTGTTTCTGAGCCGTCACCAGCAACTCCTCCAGAGCCAGACCTGCAGACTGCATCCTGAGAGGGGAAAAAAGAACAAATAACATTTTATATTCTGCAATAAAAAACAATATGGCACACACTTCCTGCTGATCATTATGAAATGCATGTGGATGACGAGGCTCTGATTTTAAGCCTGATATGAATATACTGTTTGATATATAAAGTATGGCCCGCAGCCTCACTGCAGGATGTGCAACATGCATGCACAGTGTTGCACAAGAGAGTAGTGTCATTTTAAAAACTCTGAAAAATGATTTATGCATTAACCAATAAAAGCTGCATAATGCCTAAACATGCTGTAAAACGTTAATGGGTTAAATCTCTCTGTCACTGCTGCAGGATAAAGTCTGAAATGCACAAAATGTGATTGTGCCTCATCAGTCTGAGCGGCTCAGGCACCGCATGGGTCAAAGGACGAGGTGCATTTCTCGTCAGGCACATGATTTCCATCCACATGGTCCAGGCGGCCATAAAAAAAAAACTCAATCCACTCAATAAATAAGTCCAGCAAAGCGAAAGGCAAGTTCTCACCTGTTCTCGATGGACCCGAAGCTCTCCTCAGGAATCATGTCTGCAAATGCAAAATTGATCCCAGCAAGAAAAAGAGGAAGAAGAAAAAAGAAAGAAAGCGCGACAGACAGTCCTTGGATGGTTTGATGTCTCTGCCAGCGCGTCCGGGCTCTGCAGGTTTGTTGTGGAGATGTTGCGACACTCTTTATACCGAGGCTGAGAATGAGGGCGGCACCGAAACTCCCCGAGCTCTGCAATTGGCTCCAAAGAAATCCAGCGTCTCTTTGTCATGTGCACCCGGTGGGTTTTCGTTTGGTTGCACCGAGAGCTGATCTTTTTTTTCCCCATAACATGAAAGTGCATTTGCATTGTCATTCTGACTCGTTGGCACATGTGACATTAGCATGAGAAAACAGGCGAGAAAGAGACTCGAAGGTTAAAACGATGAGCTCGTTAAAGTGAAATGTCTCCAACATGTTGGATCAGATTCGGTTGTGCAACGACGGCTCGTCTTTCCTAACTTCCCAAGTTTCTGTAACCCCGCACAAATGATGGCTGACACCTGGTGGCCGACTGAGGGAAAGAAAAAGTCTCCCAGCTGTTGTGAAACTGAAGTTGACAGGAGTTTACTGGCATACATAAAAAAATAAATAAATAAAAACAGAGCAAGAAGTTTGTGTAGAAGAAGAAGAAGTGCAAAGCTCATGATCATTTTTTTCTGATAAAGTGTTATACTGCATACACTGTGATTGCACAAGCATTTTTTTCTACTGGAAAGATTTTAATTCAAATCAAGTGCATAAAAAAATGAGTAAAGTAAAAACTGTGGTAACATATATCACATATGTTCCTCTAAAAGGAAGGTAGTTTACATTAACTTTTGAGACATCTGAGACTCACTGGCAGCACAGACGACTCTCACTTGTCTCCTGGGCGGGAACAGCAGCAAAAGAAATACACATAGATAAAGATATCAGTTTTCATCTCTGATTACAGCATCTTTGTTTTCACTGTGGTGTCCTGAGAATCGTAACACGGCCGTGTTGTGGAGGTGTTGTGGAGGTCATGGTTATGTGACTTTCCTCAGGATGTAAACACTGCAGCTTTCTGTTTAAGCATCAGATCAAGATTTTACAAGGATCAAGGAAAAGGGTTTTCTAAGTAAACTGATACTCGAATGATTAACCACAGGTTTAGTGTAATTTACAAAAGCAAATTTTCTGAATAACAACACTACAAGAACCCTCAGAACACTTTAGTGCGATGACATTGTTTTACTATTTGTCTGTACTTATGTATGTTTTCTTTTGATGTTTTTCTGCCATCCGAAGAAAAGCCTGTATGATTAAATCTGGCACATTTACATGATGGACCTGGGCGCTCATGTTAATTAATTAAGTTTGCATTAGCCCATCTGAAATACACAATTAACAAATCCTTAAGACAAGGATAGAGGAGGTGTTTGATCAGTGGTATGAACAACACAGAGTGGATGATCAGTGTCCCGAAAGGCAGCTAGTGGTGAAACCTGTGAAACACTGAAACCGGGCAACGTGAGACAGACGTTGTTGACTGGTGCTGCTGCCTGTACTTCCAAAAACTTCTGCATAACTTACAATAAGTCACACTACAATGAGAACACAGCTCACAAACAGGTCAGAGGTCACAGGCAAAGGCCTTTCAGTTTGCTTCCAGTTTCAGCAGAGAAACTGAAAACAGAGTTAATGCAACTCCAAAATGGCACAAGGGAGGAACTTTCCTTACTCAGGCTTCCCAAAACTAAGCATCCTAAGTGTAAAATAGAACAGGGCCTGAGGGTATAAGCTCTTCCAGAGCCTCTCCATGCTGGCTTACTGTGTTATCTATCTTTGTCTGGATCAGAGCAGGGACAAAATACCTTTATCTGGATGGTTGAGATACTTAGCTATTCTTCTAGTCTTAAACTTCACACCCACCGGGCGTGAATGATGGTCATCTGTCTGTATCAATGTATTTATTTGATCAGATTTTTGAAGTAATACCTGATGTCTTTGACCATGTGCAGTGCTGCCACCTACTGAACAGCCCAGATAGAGCTGACATCATATTAACAGGTCAGACCATGCAAACCTAAATAATATGAGAACAAAAGTGCAATTCTAAACTTAAAAAATAATGAGTCTAGTATGCTTTCTGGTTTTATTACTGTACTGATCTGATTTTTACTTTTATTATCTGATATCTCTGACATGTGCAGTGCATCACAGAGTGCACACTGTTTCACATCCAGAACAAAAAAACAGTAGCAACACTAAAAACATGTAAATTACATTAGACATTTCAAATTCAAAAGTCATTAAACACCATAATATAATTTTATATTTATAATATAATTATATATATATATGTACATGTATATGTATATGTATGTATGTATATATATATATTATTATTTTTTTTATTTATTTATTTATTTTTTTTATCTATGCATATATATGGTCCCTACAGTTACCTTGTTTATCTTTTTTGGTTTTGGCTTTTGCATTCAGATTTTCTACACACTGTTACTATAGACACCATATTTGCGCTATTTCCTACTCTGTGCAGCAACCCCTCCACAACACTGTTCTGCACTGCCACACAGTTTCACTTTTGCTTATAGCATCGACTGCACCACAGCCATCCCACAGCCACAGCTCAGTGGAATTGGATTTACTACAGTTTACTTCTGCAGCAGGTGAGTTTATGCATTTTAACCATATCAACAGTATTCAGATGATTTGTTTCCTTCCCTGTTAGGACAGTGTTTTCTCTAGTTCTACCTCCTTACTCAGTTAGATGAGAGATGAGGGTGTGGGTGTGGAGGCTTAGATCAGATAATCTGTAAATCTGTAAATGTACATACAAAAAAAACTCAGTACATCTGTTATTTGTTTCAAAACATCAGTCAAAAAAAACATTTTTGGTGTCATAAATTCCTGTTATCATATTTTTAAATTAAAGAATGAAGGTTACTGAAAAAAGATTTGACAGTTTGTGAGGGTTTTGTCTGTTCAGCACAAGGTTACTTTCACTTTCTGTGCTTTGTATTGCCCACATGGCCTCCCATCTCTTTCACGTGAAAGACACACATACAGGATGATGTTTATAGATGTTAAATGTGCACATCACAAGATATGCGTATATTCTTTTTTTTTTTTTTAAGTAATAAGTGGTGTGACAATTTAATCGTCAATCATTGTCAATTTGGCTAATTGTCAGATCTCACGGTAAATGTGTGTACCTTTTTGAGGGCAAAATGTACATATATGTATCATAGCCTTTGTTTGTGTGTACAGTGCACAGTTTAAGGTTAAATTAAAACTGATAGCAACTATAGGTGGAAAGTAACTTAGTACTTCAGATGCAATTTTTACTTGCATTATACTTGAGTGTTGCCATGTTATTCTGGTTTTATTATTCTTTCATTCTTCTACATTTGAAGGGAAAATGTTCTTTTAGCGGTACATTTGTCAGCCATAAATAAGAGCTCTGGCTCTTCCCCAGCTGTCTATTAATCATATGCATTTCCTCTGAAGGGGAATTCTGCTCTCACATGTGCCAGGTTACTTTTACTTTTACTTTACTCACTTTTCATTCAGCCCCATGATGTGGGCAGTGTACTTTGCTGATCACCACAGTGCCAACAGATTAAACTGTAGCAACACCCAACAAAGACAGAAACAATGGAGGTTTCGGGGTACACTGAATGTCTGGGTCAAGTTTAGCTTTGTGCAGGATGCCCAGCCTGAGTGATGATTCTAGTGATGACTCCCTCTAGTGTTTTAACTCCACCTCTTAGTTGTTCTGCCATATCAATCCAAAATATATTGTTACATATTCCTTTTTAAAGAACTTTATTTGATCATGTAGGTGCCTTCAGCTGATAATACTTTTCTGGACATTTCAAATGTGACTTATTGCATTTCACATGTCACATGACAACTTTGTTTTGCAGATCTACCATCCGATATGTCTGTAGTTACATCCAGCCTATCTAATGATCAGCAGAAGAAGCTGCTCTCTCTCCTGGGTCATGTCAGACTCCACCTGCTCTACAAAGCCAGGGTCCACGATTTCACTTCTGAGGCTTTCCATAGCCGCTGTGACAAACAGGGGCCTACTGTCATCGCCGCCTACAACGCTGCTGGGTTCGTCTTCGGGGCGTACACCTCTAAAGACTACGCCAAGAGCGGAGAGGAAGTCAATGATGATGAAACCTTCCTCTACAGCATCCGTCCAGGGCAAAACAAACCACTAAGGGTGGCAGGCATCACCGGAAAGTGTGCTTTCACAGATGGAGAAGGCGGACCAGACTATGGTGGTTTGGTTTTCCTGTGTGATGATAAGCCTGAAGTCAAGTGCAACCCGGGAACAAACTTCTACTTTAAGCCTGACCAGATGCATGGAGGAGACTTGAAACTCACTGAGTTTGAAGTATATCGTGCTGAACGTGTGTTACTTTCTCATTCTCTTTCCCTTATCAAATGCAGAATGTATATTTTATAAACATACTTTCAGACAATCTTTCAAGCACGTAACTGTTCTTTTTTAACTGAACTGGCCTGTAACTTACAACTGTACTGATCATTATTAAAGTGGACTTAAGTAAATTCATTTAAACTTTTGTATAATGTAATCCATCATGTTACAATGACTTTCTTTTCCACTTGCAGGCTTGGGAGATCTTCTGGTCAAACCTTGGAGAGGCATCCAGTGGACTGCTGAGTATGTAGAAATCTTCCCAAACACAATTTATCAATTCATTAAAAGGTTTTGACTCAAGTTAATGGCAGTAGCATTTTAGCATCCAGACAAGAACAAAGGACAGTGTGTGAATCCAAAATTCAGTTGTTTAATTTAGATCAATAAATTAGTCAAGTTGTACCTCTTAAGTTCTCAGAGTTGACAAAGCCATGTTACTTAATTTTACTTTAAAAAGGAAAACATGTCTGTGTGTTGAACTATCAACCCAAGATTCTCCATCTGTTTTAATTCTGAATTTAAAGAACAACTTAACAAAAAATGAAATTCTTGTTTTTGTTGACTTCCAGCGGTCAATGCAGTGATGTAGAAGTGTATGTGTAGGTACACTGTGACTTACAATATCCAAATGTTATGCATTCAAAATACCTATTAAACAAATCCGCTGCAGCTGACAACATCTTAGATATGTTTATTTCTTTTCTGTTTCCTCTAGGAGAAAGCAGCAGTTAAAGGAAAACATTTTGGGCTATCAGCCCGACATTAAAACACTTAATCAAGCCCGCGTGTTGTTGGTGGGACCCGTTGGAGCTGGGAAGTCCAGCTTTTTCAACTCCATCAACTCAGCATTTCGAGGCAACATGACATCCCAGGCCATCGCTGGCACAGCAGGGAAGAGTGTGACCACTCAGGTAGCAATGCAACTTTTACTCTTTGTGATAGTCTGAATCGTTCAAGGGGAGATTGATCCTTTTTCTTTGCTGCACACAAGTCTATATACATCTGTCATGTCTATTTTATAGTTTCGCACCTACAACATCAAGGCAGGTAAAGGTGGTGAGGTTGTTCCTCTGGTCCTGTGTGACACAATGGGACTAGAGGAAAAGGCTGATGCTGGTTTGGACATTGAGGACTTAGTCAACATCTGCAAGGGTCACATAAAGGATCGCTACCAGGTCTCACATGTTTCTAATTATCTACAACTTAACTGATTTAGTGGTAACATTGTGTGCATGCTTTATTGAGTGCTAAGTAAAATGTGAATCTGCTTCGTTTGTTCTTCAGTTCAGTCCCTCCACCCCTCTTGCGGCGGATGCTCCGGGCTTTAGACAGAAAGTGACCGTGAACGACGTGATTCATTGTGTGGTCTATGTGGTCGACACCTGCAAGGTCTCGCTCCTTAGCCAAAATATGCTGGACAAGTTTGCTACCATCCGCAGAAAGACCAACCAGCTGGGTTAGCAGAATTATTATCTTATTTTCGGAACGCAAGACTTGATACATTTACATAATATTATATTTCTGTCACTCCTGTAATAACCTTGTATTTCCTATAGGGGTCCATATACTTTCACTTTATCGTCTCTATTTCAATCTGTTCCTTCCTATTCTAATAATCTTCTGATCTCTGTCTTTTTCTGACTCTTTATAGGAATTCCTCAGATTCTGCTGATGACTAAAGTGGATGATGCCTGTCCGCTGGTGTCAGAGGACATAAAGAATGTTTACCGCAGTGTTTACATCCAGAAGAAGGTAACTTTTTTTATACAACCATGTACTAATGAGCTCCACAACACCACAATGTTAAGCTCTGGAAATCATATTGAGAACTATATTTCTGTAATCACTGTGAAAGAAACCTATTTTTGTACTGATCCATGTACATTTCCTTTTGCTGTGGTTAAGGCCCGGGAGCTGAGTGAGTCTCTGGGCATCCCCTTGAACTGTGTGCTACCGGTGAAGAACTACAGCGAGGAGCTGGACCTGGACCAGGACAGTGACATACTGCTGTTCACTGCTGTGCAGCAGATGCTGAACTATGCAGACAACTACTTTGAGAACCACGTTACTGAGGAGCAGGAGCAGGAGCTCTACAGAGCCAGCAATATGTGTATTAATTCAAACTAAGGAGTCAATCGATCAAATATATCTAATGTAGTGGCTCAGGCGTACAGCACATGTAAGCACCCGGTTTGACTCCTGGCTGGAGTCCCTTTGCCGCATGACTTCCCCCCTCTCTCTCCCACCATTCCTGTCACTCTTTCACTGTCCCATCTGTATATATATAAAAAAAAAAAAAAAGAAAATGCCTTTCTGCCTCTATCTCTATCTAGCTCTCCCTACATGTCAAGAGGGAGAAAAACACACC
>JBAJHX010000115.1:7272297-7282679 GCA_037176925.1 Amniataba percoides
TACAAAAAAAAAAAAAAAAAAAAAAATAGATATATATATATATATATATATATATATATATATGTAGAGAGAGAGAGAGCAATAGATAGATAGATAGATTGATATTGATATAGATATAGATATACATATCTAATGTTTTTATGGCTTGTAGTGTAGGTCTAAAAAAGTAAATATAAAGACTGGATTCTTCTGGTAAATTTGGCATTGTTTTCAGATCTGGATCTCATTTCATCTGGATTTAAATCCAGTTTAAATGTGTCAGACTGGCCATTATGTCTTATAGTCTTTAGTATTATATAAAGCAAGAAGAAACCACATTTACTCCACTACCACATCCTGCTGTTTTATGAAGACTAATTATCTCCTGTATAAAACTTTTCACAAACAGAAACAGCTCTTTTCTTCATTTCTCAGATAACCCAATGGATCTTTGAAGTGTTCCTTTAGTTTGAAAGGTAGGAGAATTTTCTCCACTCACAAGTGAGTTAACTTGTTTTGAGCTGCAGCACATTGATTTCATTCAAATCATTTCACTGCTGCCTCATTTACGTTGAACTTGAGCTTCCACGACTCTCAACAGACACTTCTGAATGGTGACGCACATTCTTTATTCATACATTACTCACGGCCCCACAACCCACACATTTTGACATTGTTACTGTATGTACTTACAGACAATCACAAAGTGAAAGGTTCTCAACGTTCATCCCAGCAGGGAAGTTTTTTTCCCCGCGCCGCCTCCACTTTCCCACAGTGCTTTGCTCTCTGTTTTCATGAATATCATGAATGAAACAACATACAGTACATACAGTATTTTATACATGCGGGACACATACACATGGTTACAATTCACTTTGCTACTGCAGGGTTCAAGTAATTGTTAGCCATGATTACAATTCTAGTTCAACCCACCAACCCAATACCAAAATTTTATTTTTGTGCATGTGTGTACAAAAAAAAAAAAGACAAAGAGTTTTTTTTTTCTTTTTGGGGTCATTAGGGTCATAATGATTTTGGGTAGGACAACATGGAATATAAACAAAAAGTGATTAAAAAAAACTGATTGCACTCAATAAATTACATCTGAAGGACAGTACAAGTCCATGATAAAAGTTAAACAGTGCATTTGTAGAATTACAAAATATCTTTCTGATATTTCAGATATACTGACTCAAAATTTTTTTTCTGTTTAGAGGCAGCATTCAACAGAGGGGAAACTGGTCAGTGGTGTCTTTGCAATCTCATGCTTTGGTACTGAACACTGAAACATACTCTGTATGTTCACATTTTTGTGAACTAATTCTTCTTTTTAAAAGGCAAAACAGTAATGGAGAACTGGTTGGGATTTATTTACAGCTCACCAGAATATGACATCCATTCTTAGCCATCCAGAGTGAGAAAAAAGGAAATATAAAGGAAAACAATGGGCATGAGACATTACAATGTAATCCATTACATATTACTAATTACTTTAAGTTCACTTTAACTGTTTCATTTTACAGATATGTAATTTCCACACAGTTTCCTGGGAAGTTTAATAAGAATCTATATCATTTGATTCTAATTAAAAGGATAATAAAGTTAAGTTTGTTTAGTTTTGTTGTGTTGAGAGTGTAATTAGTTTTACATTTCCAGAAGGATTTCCTTGTAGAAACACTTCCATTTTAACCAAAGTAGATATGTAGTCATTTGTAGTTATTGTCTTTACAAACTGTATTTCAAATTGTATGCTGTTTTGACAGAAATTCACTGGAATTTGTTTCCCTTATAACTAACACCAAATAATGTACTTTATTCCATGAAACTTTCCAGGAAATTAAAGAATAGAGCATTACATTAATTAGCGAATCAGCGAATCAGAAGTTTGAGCTTCAGGATTACTTTGTGCCAAATATAAATAGAATCAGATTTTTGATTTATTTGCATTTACAAATTTGGAAAGCTGTGGTTACCACTTACTGCGCTATGATTTTATATTGTACAAAATATTTGTCTACAACAACTGTATAATCATGTCTGTCATATCCACACTCAAAATATACACTTTTTGAGTAAGATAACAAGTGAACATCTATTTATACAAAAGTGTTTGCTGTCTGATTATTGATTTGATGATTTTAAGCACTTGCAATTTATTCTGATTAATTACTACACTTAATAAGATAATTGCAGTAATGCTCTTAATTTTAATCTGGGACACCAATCCCCACTGACAGATTTGTCTCCATTGCACTCAAATTCAGTAATCTCAGATTCTGCAGGTGATTATCACTCACTAACATCAGATGTGTCACATGTGGTCCGTTGCATTAAATATGTCCATTAAACAGCAGCACAGTACTTTTTACAGCACGTCATGTCTGCTTACAGCGCTCACAACGAACACCAGACCACACACTGTGAATGTGATTTCATGAAAAGTACAATATAAGGCTCACCTTTTATGGTATGGACATCCCCTGTGCTAATCAAAGACAAATTTAGTACATTAATTAAATATAATGCAACAAATGCTTTCACTGACAAAAAGTTTGCACCCTCGCTCTGAAGTAGTTTAATAAGCTGAATAATGTTTAAATTCCTTTAATGACAAGGGTTAAATGTTGCATTAAAAGCAGCAAAATGGGCCCTTAATCATAGCACAGACTACTCTCACACCCCAGCGTTCAGTGTATTTGAAAAACAAGCCCACACATCGCAACTTTAACCCCGTGTATGCTAACTATATTGACTAATCTACAGCATCAGCTTTCATGTGGATCCACATGTTTGCAGCCCATCATGCTTCTCTTGCAGCCACTGTGAACTCCTCTCCTGTTTTGCACAGGGTCATGGGTCAAAGAAATCATGCAATACTCCGGACAGGAATGTGTGCTCCCCTTGGATAAATAGAAATAAGGGCTTTTTGGTGTAAAAGTAGCCCCCAAAGAAGTGATTTACCAAGAGGGAGTGGATTGAACACCTCATGTCATTACCCACTCAGTGGTGTTCGTGCAGAAAGGGGCCATATATTTTTCCTAAAAATCTCTGTCTCTAAAGTTATATTTCTGTCACTCCTCAAACCCATCTTTTTTCTCTCTCTCTCTCTCCTTGACACGCACATTTCCATACTTCACATCATATTTGCCCACCACCCAACATCGCTGCATCCCCATCTCTGCCTTAAAACTCTATCTTGCAGGCAGGAAACGTCTCATCCTGCATGGCGACAGTGCTGTTGGATCCCAGCACGGTGATGGCCAGCTCCCTCTGTCTGTCCAGGGTCTGCTGGTACCACTCCTGCATGGACACCGACTCAAAGGTAGGGATCACCGTCACCTGGATATACAGCACAGACAAGGATAGGGATGCTTTTGTTCCAAAACAATATGTTTGCAAAAATTGCATGCCTCAGGATCCTTTGGTTTTGCTGCAGCTGGTTGCAGCCATGTTCATCCATTAAATCCATTCTCTATAATTAACAACACAGCTTACATTCTTTATTTCTTTAGAAAAAAAAAGTTACAATATTTTACTTTATGTCTTACAGCATTTTCACTGTACTGAAACTGTCCTGTTAGTAAATAATGTCAGCAGGTTTGGTCTGTAACACACTATATATGTTTCAATGTGCATGAAATGTGTTTACCTGCATGGTGTCAGGCCAGGATATCTTGCCATCCAGTAGTGCATCCAATGTTTGCCTCAGGAGCTCTTCTCTCTCCGGACTGTCACCGCTGACGATGTAGCAGGAGGAGCGAACGCATCTGAAGAAGTCCACGTTGACTGTTGGAGACGAGGCTCCAGAGGGAATATAGGCCAGGTCCACGTACACACTGACGTCCCCAGCAGAGGTAGACTTAGATCCTGTGACAGGGGAGAGAAAAGAAGCTCAATACAAAAAGCCTGCAAAGTACAAAGTGGGCAAAAAGAAAAAGCATCAGAAAAATTTACTGTATTTCATATCATTACCATTTTACACGTCATACCTGGATTGGGTGAGGATTTTGCTGGCGTTGAGCGGGTGCTGGAGGAAGGCGTACGTGTCAAAGAAACATTCACCTTTGCGACTCCACTTTGACTTCCTGTTTTGCTTTTCCCTGAGCCTGATCTCTGGGAGGTCTCAGTAACCTGGTAAGAAAATGCAAAATTGAATACAATGTTTAATGTTAAATGTCACTTCAGTTATAATAATAAAATAACTAAATAAATATATTAAAAAGACATTTATGTGCTCAAAATGGTGGATTGGTGGAAAGGAAAACGTAGTTTTAATGAATTAAGATCAAAACTATAGAGTTTAATTTTATTTCTCAGGTCTGTCTTGCATTTCTTTTTCTACTCTTCATTCATCTTTTTTGTACTGGAACATAATCATATTTTGTATATTTTTATAACAGTTTTCAGCTAAAGAAAAGAAAAAGCTGAGCCAGAAACAACATACTGAGGGAAAGATGAATGCAAATACATTTTAATGTCATGCCAGTAATTATCATTACAGTAGCGTTTAGGGATGCTCATGCCTGACTGCAGCTACAATAAATTAAAAAAAAAATGTGTATTTAAACTTAACCAAATGACACATGGATCCTTATCTTTTATGCTAACAGGACAAACTTACAGCTGGTGTTTTTTTCCCTCGCAGGCCAGTGGCTTTCGCTCTCTTGCCATGAGCATCGGAGTCAGACTGGGGAACAGGCATGGAGGCGTCAGGATGCGGAGGCAGAGGCGGACTGTCCCGTAGAGGGGCGGGGAGAGGGTCCTGGGGCAGAGCCTGACTGGCTCGGAGGCCGTGGGGGGAGTTAGATGGCTCACTACACGACTCGTCTTCGTCTGAGTCCAGAGCTCCATCTGCTGTGGTGGACGGGCAGTCCTCCGTGCAGACTGGGGCGTTTGACTCACTCGGTGACGTGTCCTTGGGGTTGTTGTTGTTGTTGCCGTGATGATGCGGAGCAAAGCCTCCTCTGTAGGGCTCGCTGGCGCCTGACAAGGAGTCGGGCGCTTTGAAATGCTTGAACTCGCAGGGTGAGACCAGGCATAGATCTACATCGTGAGCTGACGCCTCAAAATGAAGCGTGTTAGGAGCCAGGGGCCGCCCCATCTCTGAACCCAAAGATCTCGGTGGTTTCTTCATTGATAGAGACATCCCCACGAAATGGCCTCCATTGGAGTGGGAGTGCTGAGCGCTGTCATCCCCCTCTTTCTGGCTCACAGTGGTTGGTCCGTGCTCCAAAGACATGGAGAGCGATTCATCAACTTCTGTGGACTGAGGTGAGCTCACCTCTGCTGGCATGGAGTGTGTAGTGGTGGTGGTGGCGATGGACGGAGAGGGGTCTGAGGATCCATCTTTAAATGTACCCAAAGAGAGGAAACTTAGGTGCTTCTCTCTGGGATTTGCGTGGCTCTCTGCCGTGTTTTTGGGTTGGGATGTCTGCCCCTCACCTTGGTTGGATGATCCGTTTGGCTGGTTGACATCAGCTGAATCTAAGTGACCCATCTGGGCCTGCAGCCGGCTGAGAGTTGCCCTGTTGCACCACACATCGTCTGGGGACAGACAGTAGGGAGTGTGGCCGGCACTGTTGGGCCGTGAATGGGGGGAGGCAGGCTCGACCGTCTCCTCGTCAGGGCTGACAGGCGCCTGGTTTTCTGGAGAGGATCGCGAGGGAGGGCTGTTTCTCAAAGCCCCGTCCAGGAGAGTGTACTCAGTAGGGGTCAAGTCGAGCTGGACTGTGCGCTCGTTCTTTGGCGCCTTGTTCAAGGGACATGGAAATCCTACGACCTTTGCTTGTTTAGCAGCATTTCCAGGCTGGTCTACAGGCGATTTCTGCAGGTTTACATCAGCTTTCTCTTCGGTCCAAGCCTTATCTTGCCCTCCATTATCACCACCACTCTCTGTTCCCATTATCCCCGCGCCACCTGCTGATTCTTCCCCTCGTGTATCAGCAGCTTCATTACTCGACTCCCTCAGACCTCCAAAGCTCTTTTCATTTCCTGACTCACTGCTTCTCTGCTTTCCTTTATCTGCTGTTTCCACCTGCACCTCAGTTTCCTCCCGGAGCCTGAGAAAATCGTCCGTCATGTCCTCGGGCGTCGACATTTTGGAGCCACAGGGGTTCTCCGCAGACTCGTTTTCTGTTTTCTGTTTCTGCTGCTCTGTGTCAAAACACTCTGGCTGCTGGATTTGTGACACAGTCCCAGCATCTGCTTTTGCTGAGGTGTCATTTGGCAATTCAGCGTTTACATGCGCCTTCTTACCATTATTTGCCTCCTTTTCTGATGTTTTTTTTGTTTTCTTCGCCCCTGTTTTAGAGTCATTTTTTGCATCTTTTTTGAGCTTAGTTTTATTTTCATTCTTTGGTTTGGGAGTGAGAACATCCTTTTTCCCCTGATCGTTCCTCGTAGCGGCGTTCTCCTCTTTATTGCCTGGCTTCTCCTCCTTTTTCCCCTCCTTCGCCCCTCCTTTCCTAGAAGTATTCTTCTCCGACAACGCTGCTTTTTGCTTTGCGCTGGTCTCTTTGATTCTGCTCTTGTCAGCATCTCTTGCAGTGACTCCATTTAATATTTTTCCTTTTTCCCTTACCGATGCCTCCTTTCCCTCTTCCTTAACTCCTCGCTCTTTGCCATGTTTGGCTGTTGCCTCCTTCCCCTGTGACCTGCTGCTGTCCTGGCTCTCTGTCCTCTTGGCTTTTCTGTCCTCCCCCAGCCTCTCCATGTCCCCGGTGGTCACAGTGGGTTTCTGGAGGAAGGCCAGTCCCTTCAGCTTCTCCAGCCCCTGCAGCAGCTTTGCCTGTGGTGTAGCACCAGGAAAAAGCACCCTGACCACCTTCTCCTGGGGACACGCCGGGTGCCACACTAGCAGGGCGGACACAGAGGCCAGCGCGGTGAGGGGGAGGGTTTGGGGTTTGGACGCAGACGACACTGCATCAGGCCAGTTTTGCATGAATGTCTGGTACTCCTGACTGTTTTTGCCGGGGTTGAGGATGTATAAATCCAACTGTCCCACTCCCATCTTCTGGAACAGGGTCAGCGGCTCGATGGGGACCCCTTGCGGTCGAAACAATGGCTGTGGTCTGATGTCTAATTTCTTCAACAGCTGCAAGGTAAGGGCCGCCTGCTGTGTGCTCTTCAGTACACTGTCCACACCTTACGTGAGAAAAATGACAGCAGTCACACAAGAGATCCAGCTGAAAGAGCAAAATCCCTCGTGTGTCTTCTAAAATATTTCAATTCAAATGTACATGCTAATATATATCTATATATTATCTATTTAATATCTAGATTCATATCATAATGCTAGTACTATACAACAGTGGGGTTTAATCCATCACTCACAAGGTTGTTCTTCCACCTGCAATCTGCTTGGGGCATTAAAGAACACGACTCCAAGCTCTGGGGAGATGAGCCTCTTAGATGAGTCATCTGTTCAAACAAATATAAAGACAGAGAAATGTGAACAAAAAGTACATTTGAACATGAAAGCGGTAGAGAGAGCTGCAGTGAAATTCTCTAATTTCCTCATTACAGTATTATGTTTTTGCAAGAAGACAGTCAACACCTCTACAGCAGCAGTATCCTTCTGACTTTTTACCTTTAATATCAGCGCTCAGCTCCAACTCTGCCACCTTCCTCTCCAGGAAGGTGTTGACCCCGGGGAGGTTCTCCGTCCCGATGTGCGTCAACAAAACCGCATCAACTCGGTCGAGGTGGCGGACGAGCTTCCAGAAACAGGCCTGAGAGTCCGAGCCTCCATCCACCAACACTGTGAAGCCGTTAACAGCAAAAAAGGCACAGTCGCCGCGGCCGGCAGGGAACACGTAGCAGCAGGGGCGGGACAGCTTGAGAAACCCGACGGTGGTGGGAGGAGGCAGGAGGTCAAAGGGAGACAGAGGGGAAAGTGTACCAGAGATGAGGGAGGTAAATTCCCCCAGGGCCTCCATGGCGGGCAGCACCTCTGGGGGGTTGACACGCAGCGTGAAAGGACCCTGCAGAGGCTGGTTTCCCAAGAGAGTCGTCCTCCACCGGCCGATGTTGGGACAGCTGAGGGTCAGACTGAGTTTGGAGGAGGAGGCAGAGCTCTCTTGATCTGCAAACTACAGACGGTATTTCCTCAGCATATATATGGAATACTTATTGATTTTTTCATGAGAAGTCCTGATTTTTTTTAAAAACTCCAATATAGCAGCTATGTTATATTGATCATCTTGATGATAACATTTATATTTTCATTTAAAGCAGAAGCCAACAGTGCAGTTCAGGAATTTTCATTGTTTTCTGCCATTTTATAAATCAAACAGCTGAGAAAATAATGAGCATATTTATGCGGTGTGAAAGTGGTTTTACACATCTAACAAGAAGCTGCATAAGTGAATATGTATTGGTAAAGAAACAAAAATCTGAGACATTGTCGTACCAACCTGCTCTGTTAATATTTGCTTCAGTTGTCGTGGTGAAAACAGTCCTCTGTGAAACAGCAGGTCTCCACTTTCCTCCACACTTTGGCCCGCCAAGATCAACAGCTTATGGGCCGATTCTCTGGACAGCAGAGAAAACACCTGGGCAGGCAAGAGAGATGGAAACAATGTCACTTCAACCCCATAATCCAGAGAAAAGGAACAGCATTAGAGAAAAAAGAAGGGAAAAGAAAAAAAATCAAAGAATAACATAAAGTATACTTCATAACCCCCCAGGCATCATGAACTCGATTGGTTTAACTGTAACTGAGAAATATTTTGGTCATTTATCACTCAAATTTAGTCCCTTTTCAGTCAAAAATACCAAACATTTGGTGGCAACAGCCTCATAAATGTTACTCTTTCCTGGATTCTCTGTTTTATGTCATTATAAACTGAATATCTTCACTTCTGGACTGTTGCTCAAACAAAACAGGCCATTTAAAGACATGAGTCTGGAATCAGGAAAATAATCGTCAGGGCAATAATAATAATAAAAATAAAATGTTTGCTGTGGGCCTCATTATAATTGTATATACATGATTCAGTATATTTGTATGACATTAGTATTAAAATTGATAGAAATTCCTGTATTAACTCAATAACAATAGAAAGTACAACAAAACAAAAATTCTCTGCTTGCTTACTTTCAGACCTCATTTCAATAATAATAACTTAAATTCAATACATTGCTTTAGCCTTTAGAAACTAAAAAAAAGGACAATACTTGGACCACAGCGTCATTATAAAACATGGCCTGTTAAACTATATTCCAAGAGCTCAGTGTGTCTCTGAAGGACCAGGATTTATCCCCTCACCTCTGAATGAACCTGTTCCTGAGATGGACTGATCAGCACCTGAGTGTCCAACACTCGGGTGCTGTGGCGCAGACACTTCTGCCCTGAGGAGGCGGAGAGAAAAACAAAGACTAGAAAGGAGAAGGACAGACAGGCAGACAGCAAAGGGCAAGCAAACAAGAGAAGGAGGAAGTCGGAGCTGAGAGAACAAGCCAAGCGATCCAGCCAGCGAGGCCAGAAGCAAACAGGAGGGGAGCTCAAAGAAGCCAAAGAGAAAGTGAACCTGGCCAACCAGGGCGGGTGATTGACTCCCTGAGCGAAAAAAGGAGGAAGAATAGTGGAACAGCTGAGTCAGATGGATTCGCCGTTTGCAGTGAAAATCCAGTCTGAGGGGAACTGGATCAACGTTTGAGGATACGGAGGCGAACACAGCCGACTGGAGAGTGATGACCCAAATAAGTACAAACGTTTCTTTGTCTTTAACTCAAGTTGGAAAGGAAGAAAAAACGTTGAAAAGGCAATGAATGACAGCCACTCCTCACAGCGACACAGTGGCATGCGCGAGTTCAAATGTGGGATTTGTGGGTCAGAACTTAAAGATGATTTGAGAAAGAGATTTGATCTCTTTCTTGCCAAACTTTGTTGGATTAAAGAATCTCTTACGTTTGCACGTTAAATATGAAGCTACAGCCAGCTTGGGAAAACAGCTTGCTGTAAAGGCATCGATCTTCTCATCCAACTCTTACCAAAAATTCCCCAAAATTACAAACCACTTCGTCCTAACCCTAACCGTTTCTTCAAGTCATCTCTCTTTCTATAATTTCGCATTACTTACAGGATATCCAGTCCTTACGTTTAAAAAAAAAGCTACACCCTAACATCCAAAATAGCATGTAAGCTCAACATTATAATAAAAGAGAACTCACTTGTATTTACTACATTCAGGCAACCTCTCTGGCTGCCATTTTGTCCTCCCTAGAAAGAGATGTGTCTGTTCTTGTCTGTGTTTATCACCTCACTTCACAGCTCAGCTGAAAACACGACTGTCTGACTCTGATGTTTGTCTCTCTCTCTCTCTCTCTCTCTCTCTCTCTCTCTCTCTCTCTCCCTGGTCGTCCTTGGCTCTGCATACTAAAAGGCTGTAACGCACATGAGG
>JBAJHX010000115.1:7284144-7310645 GCA_037176925.1 Amniataba percoides
AATACCACTGGATTACCCAAACGTGCCATTCACTGCCTGTTAACACCTGCAGCTTCTGCCACACACACACACACACACACACACAAAGGGGTTAAAGGCACATCTCTCACAAGTGGCAATGTGTTGACTGAACAGCAGCATGCTCAAAAAGGCTTCCCCTTACATAACGAGAGGCGAGAGACAAAACCACCGGTCTGCCTTTTAATCCCAAAGTGCCCAGAGGGATGAGGTGGTGCTGATGGTGGAGCACGGCCGGATGACGCATCCTCGGTCAGTGGGGTGGATGAAATTACATAAACACCGCAATGGGGGGGGTCAGATCTGCATCCTGGGTGCTGGTTTTTAGGCGACTTGCATCTGGGTGTTTTTTTTTTATTACTATATCTTTTTAAATGCAAAAAAGAGGATAGGTGGCTGCAAGAGGCGGGGTGAAATGGACCTACCTCGCTCGATCTCCCCGCCGATGAGTCCGGCCGTCTGTCCGGGCTGAGCCGTCCGTCCGATGATGATGAGCAGGGAGAATCTGTGGGGGCTGAAGTCGAGCTTTGCGGTCGCAGCGCGCCGCGGCTCCTGCAGGACCTCCCTCTCCTGCACCCGGCTGGACGCCATGTTGGAGACTCGCAGTTGGATGTGATGTCATTGAATAGAAAAAAAAAAAAAAGAGCCTGGCAGCGCCTTTTTATTGCCGAGAGATGACAGGAGGCGTGCAGGAATGTGCAGGAGGAGGAGGAGGATGAATGATTGATGACAAACGGAAAATCGATATTTTTTTTATTATTATTATTATTTAATGTTGTCCATTAAGGGGTTTTAATCAAAATGCCAACAAGTGCTGTTTCTGAGAAAATTAGATATAAAAAAATAGAAAATAAAAATCCAGCTGCTGTTAATGAGGTGCAACAGAAACACAGAGACTTTGGTTTGATTGAGTTGATTTATTGACCTCCTTATCTTACAAATGTAGTTAGAAACCGATGCCAGGACAGCTGCACTGTCTCCCCAACCATGACAGGAACAATGCAAATACAAAATTATAAGGAGAAAAGAGGATTTATGAATTTGAAATAAACGACATTTAATGACTGTCACAAGATGTCCCCATAAACACACAGACAGATGCACATACACATTCAAATCTACTCAAAAACAATAATAATTTCACATTTTCCAGTCCTTTTTATAAAAGAAAAAAAAAACAAAGTCCTTTACTAACTTTTCATATCACTTTTTTTTATTTTGTCACAAAGAGAATGACAGCAGATGATGCCACTCCAAACCCTGATCTCTGAACTGCTCTCTCCCCTGTGTTTTCTTGCTCCCTCTTCCTTCACAGGCACTTGAGGACGTAAAAGTTACAGGAGGTCCCCCGCGGGCAGCTGCACAGCGTGCCGATACGCGCGCCTTTACGCACGGCGCACGGCTCTCCGGCGTCACACTGAGACCACACAAACAACATTAATGAATGAAGTGATGTCGATTGTGGACTCTTTTTTAATTTACTATTAGATCTTCCAAAATATTGGTCAGAAAAGGTGAGAAATGTACGCGTACGCTTTCATTTTTCAAGTTTCAAAAGCTAAACTTATTCTTATAAACGAAGCAAAAACATTATATATATATATACTTTATTATATTCCAACATCTCATAAATACAGAATCTATTGATAAAGTAACCCATAAAGAATTTTAGTGTACATACCGAAGGAAGCCAGCCAAGCTTTTTCTCTAAGGGCATCTCTTTGCTCCTCAGCTTCTCCAAAACTTCTTGCAGTGCGTCAATCTGCAAAGTAAAAAAAAAACAAAAACATAAATTATCACAAAAGAAATTACCGACCCTTCCTAACATAAATGAATGAATGAATGTCTCACCAGGTCTTTTTCCTGCTGGGTTTTCAGGGGGAAATCCAACGAGCGCGTCTCCATGGAGGAGTCCTCTGCGCGCGCGTGCCACAGGTAGCAGCAGGTGGCCGCGAGGAGGAGAGCACGTGCGCTGACCATGGTGCTGAAACCCAAAAACCAGGGAGGAGTCCTTCTCTTCGGCCGGTGGAGACAAGCTGGAGGCTTCCTGGGCTGGTGGCGGAGGGTTTGGAGGTCTCTGTCTGCAGAGGACCCCCCTCTCTTTATAGCTGCCGTTGACATCAGCCAGCCTCTGAAATATTCATGCACAGTTTCGACACCATTCAGCACCCTCTGTACCTTTTGTATGGGGGGGGGGTCACAGAAAGGGACCTGATGAGGAGACATCAAGGCGGGGGGGTTAAAGGTGCATTTACATCACGTAAAACGTATTTGATAAGGTAATCTGTTGGCTGAATGGGGGTCAAATTTGGGTTTATTTTAAAGCCTTTTCAGTTAAACATACTGTACGTGACTCATGGATGAATCATTTTGATTTGTCAGAGGGCGTCACATACGGTGTGTAATGTCATCACTGAACAAAACTGTATAAAACTTTCCAATCCAAATAGGAAACCATGCTGCCTGGTTAGATCTAGTACACTTTTGCCCATTATGTTGGATTAATACATATTTTTTTACTTCTTCACATGACATGATTGTGACAATGTGATTTATTCTTGACAGATGAAGTGTCACTGTGATGTGTTTGGAAGAGATTGATCAATAAAGCTTTGAGAAGACATACAATTGATCAACAATAAATCACACTGTCACACCCATTTCATGAGAACAGGTAAAAAATATATATATTCCAACTTTATGGGCAACAGTATATAATATATTCTTATCCTCCTCTTATGAAAGGTAACGTTTGTAAACCCTTTCCCCTCCTTTTTTGCAGCAAATATATTCTGTCTCTCTTCTCCTGTCAACTCTGTTCAATAAAGCTGAAATCAGACCTCAGATTAACCCTCATTGACACCAATCTGTAATCAGGATCCAATTTCCTTTTGTAGGAATAACCTTCACCACCCCTTAAGCAATGTGTGTGTGTGTGTGTGGCATACACACACGCTTATGTTTACACACCGACCCCATCAGAGCCCCATGTCATTGACAATTCACGTTACCCTCGAGAGACCAGTTCTAGGCCAAACCAGACATCAATATAAAAGGCCTCTGACTCATTCAGGTTTAGTAAAGGCAATGAAAAAAAATATTTTAAGGTCTGTTATAGACAAAAATAGGTACATATTTCAACATATTCATACACTAACAATTGAAGAGCTATTTTGTTCATAGCAACATTATGAGTACAGTTGGTACTTTAATACTTCATGGTTTAAAATGAACAATAACTGACATTACCAGCTGAAAAAAGTATAAAGGCAGTAATGCAAAAGTCGATTTGAAATAAACATTATTAAATTATATTTTCTGACTTTGCAATGGATCATACTGTAGATTAAGCTGATACAGTATTATTGACCACAAACTGGTACTTGTTTGATTTTATTTGTGTGTCCGTGTATGTATGTATTAAATATTATCTAATTGACTGTTTATGTGTTGGCGTTATGTACAGATAACCTGAAATTTCTTTACTTATTAATGCCACAGAAAGAGTAGCTCTTGCATGGGAATCAAAATAGATAGTCAGTAAATATATGTATGATTTTGACTGTGGCCTTTTCCTCCATAAGATTTTTGAGTAAAACCCAAAGACTTCATGTTTATAATTGCACAGCTGTTCACAGCAGCTCATGCTACAGCTCCTACCATTGATCGATGTTAGAATATTAAACTCACTCTGTGTTGACCATCGTCAGGAAAGAAAATCAATAAGGAAACTGTACATCAATATAAACACAGACAAGTCAATAAGCCTAATAATACACGTGTTTCAGAGTGTTTACTTCTACTGTCTAGTGATAATGTTTATTTATCTGTTGAGCTTCTCGCCCTCTTGTTGTTGTGAGTACTCACCTCCTCCGCAGGGGGGCAGCAGCGCGCTTATAATCAACAGGAAAACCAAGAGTGAGACAACCGGAAGTCAACAGCGCGGCATCCGAGCAGCAGGCTAACAGTGTTCAGTCTAATTTTGATTACGGCTTTTTAGTCTTTACGTTGGGTTTCCGCTAAAAACAACAATGTCTGAAAGAAAAGTATTAAATGTAAGTATATGAAGGCGAACAGTGGGCCTCTTTTAGCAACATGTCAAACAGTAAACCGTAGTGTAGAAGAAACTGAGCATGCTAACGTTAGCTTTGAAGCTAACTGTGTGCTTTTGATTTTGGTTTATTTATTTTAACTGAAATACTTTTTGTGTTACTACCACTATTACTACATCTATTATTAGTTTACTGCCACTGGTGGAATAAGTATTGATATCCAAATTAAGTGCTCATTACGTAATCGTCTCCTGATATTAAATTATTTTGTTTTATAACTAATCATTTCATGTAAGAGCATTTAAATGTTCGTCAGTGTGGAATCAATTTTCGATACTTGTACATTTCTGGGCAGATTAATTGCATACATAGATAAATGTGTCATCATATGTTTTGGGTTATTTTTAAGTAAGTGTAATTAAAGTTAGATCCAGCTAAATATAGTTAAAATTTCCTCTGAAATGCAGTGCTGTACAAATAAAGTAACATGAGTGGAAATGCTGTTCTCTATCTCTAGGATTTTAATTTAAATAAGGCACTGTTTATGGTATATTGAGGTAACACAATGCTGATTGCACTTGTGGCCCACTGATGAAAGCTCTTGTATTTGCAGTATAACCATTTTATTTTCTGCCACTGATCTATACATTTGTCACCACCAGTTTCATTACAACCTTTCAGTAACTCAGGCCTGTGTTTTTCTCTTTCACAGAAATACTACCCCCCGGATTTTGATCCGTCCAAAATCCCCAAACTTAAACTCCCTAAAGATCGTCAATATGTGGTCAGATTGATGGCTCCATTTAATATGAGGTATGTTTGTTTCATTCACGCTGTTTATTCATCTCATATTGTGCTGAAGTTCAGCTTAAATGAGAGCTGCTGTCCAGTACAAGCATAAACAACATTGCACAGTTGTCACATATTTACATCCGTGATTTCTGGAGTTTGCATGTTTAATGGAATTTTTTTTTTTTTTTGTTTAGTTGTTCAACAAGATTTAAAAAATAAATAATTTAAATAATTATAAAGTTTCTGTTGAGCTTTCTTAATAAGCAGATAATGTCTTATTTAAGGTTATCTTACTTTTACAATAAGAGGAAAAAACAATTTTAGATCAGGAGTACCTCTTAGCAAAATGGACTTGCTTGCTTTTGCAAATGAGTTCTGTGACTGTTTGTCATCAGCATTGCCTCTCTGGTTGCTTGCAGGTGTAAAACATGCGGCGAGTACATCTACAAGGGGAAGAAGTTCAATGCACGCAAAGAAACTGTTCAGAATGAGCTGTACATGGGACTGCCCATCTTCCGTTTCTACATCAAATGTACTCGGTGTCTGGCTGAGATCACATTTAAGGTGATAACCCTGGTGATATTTGTTGATATGAGATTAAACAAGTACAACAAAGGTAAAAATACATCTCCAGCATTATGCATAAGATCATTTCTCATACTTTCATATCTCATGTTGTGATTGTAGACTGACCCAGAGAACACAGACTACGCAATGGAGCACGGTGCAACGAGAAACTTCCAGGCAGAGAAGCTGATTGAGGAGGAAGAGAAGAGGATCCAGCAGGAAAGGGAAGAAGAAGAGCTGAACAACCCCATGAAGGTCAGTGTTTAAATGCCATATACTGTTATTTTTTAAATCAGCAAAATGAATGAAGAGTTGATCATTTCCCAATACCCCACCAGGTGTTGGAGAACCGCACAAAGGACTCAAAGATGGAGATGGAAGTTCTGGAGAACCTCCAGGAGCTGAAGGAGCTGAACCAGAGACAGGCTCAGGTGGACTTTGAGGGAATGATTGACCGGTACAGAGAGCTGGAGAGAATAGAGAGGGAGAGGGAGAAAGAAGATGATGAACGAGAGACCAAGTGAGTGAGAAATATTGAAACATTCAATGGGTTGTTAAAGAAATGTAAAATGTTTATTTCCTAAGTGTTTTAAGTAAGTAAGTTATTTGCTGTAACAAGTTAAAAAGCCACCACTGACTTCCATTCAAACTTTACATTACTAACACTTTAAGTAAATAAGATTTATTTTTGTCTGTGTTTCTGAATCAGTTTATTTGTCATGTGCATTCTTTTCATAATCAGTGTGAACTGCCACAGTCATTAAAAACTCAGTTAAATCCAAATGCGTCAATTGTTTCTCAGAGAGATGTTAGACCGTGCCCTCGTGAAAAGACTCAGAGACTCTGACTCAGAGACGGAGGAGGAGACCAGCAGCAGCTCGCAGTCAAAGAACCCCAGCACGGTCAAACCAACAGACGTCCTCACGGCCGACAAACCCAAGGAGGTACGTCTGACCATTCACATGCAAGAGAGTGTTTTAATAGCGCGGTTTATAAATTGGTATAAATGCAGTTCAAAGTGAAAAAGTTCTTAAAGTCTAATGAATTAAAATTTTGAGATAAATAGATATTCTCTGACTAAGATGCAAACATATAAAAAAAAGGCTAAATAGCACAACTTAATAAGCCACCTTGCAATCCAGAAGACGTGGAGTGCCTCAATGCTGTGTGTTTTCACAGGGAACCTCAGCTGGAGGAGTGAAGAGGGCCAAGGTGGAGAGCTGGGACAGAAGTGTGGGGACGCTGGGAGGTAGAGGGGCACTGGGGTCCCTGGTCGTGCGAAAGAAACCGGCTTCAGCTGGCAGCAAACCCAGTCCAGCTGCTCCTCAAACATCACAGACAGGTAACACATCAGGACCTCCTACTGCTTATGTGAACACTTTATATTTAACTTCTGTTAAGTCCTCTGAAATCTTACATATGAATTAGTTCCTTACCAAACATTTGTCCCTTGTGTCTTCATGAGCACATGTGATTTTTGTTTAGGATTTTCTCAGATGCGTTTCTGTTTCTTGTGCACAACATTAATCAAAAGCTTGAATATTTTTTAAGCCAAAGTCCTTGTGCATCTTGTGTTTCAGATTCAAAGGTATCTACTGCCGAGACTCAGAATGCTTCTAAGCCTGTTACCACACAAAATGGCTCATCATCTCTCAGCCTGCTGGGGGCGTATTCAGACAGTGACAGCAATGACAGCGAATGAAAAGAAGATGCTCGGGATGGATTTTTGACTTGAGTGACTCACACATAATTACATGAATGATGCAGAAAAGAATTAAATGAGTCGGACGCTTTTTGTAATGCTGCACTGAAATCAAAAGTCACGTGGAAACCAGTTTGTTGGTCTGTCGTATGAAAAACTCTGTAAAGACTGATCGTAAGTCAGTGTGTTGGTGGGCAGTCATCTGCAGGAATTATACTGCCTGCTGATGAAACCCAGTGAAACAAAAAAAAAGATCTTTCTTGGCTGTTCCAGTGGTTCATGGACCTGTTGCTGCTGAGTATGTAACCCAAAAGAAATATTAATGATTGCATTTTGTGAGGTAAATTTAACCTTAGAGAAAATGAGGTGTATATTTTAGTGTTTATTAAAATCTTTTTTTCGTAAACTCTTTGTCCTTGGAATCTTGCAACATCTCTCTTTTAATGTCTTAAGTGTTAATGTGTGATCCAAATATTTAGTAGTTGTATTTCTGTGGTTCCCCATGGTCTATCTGCCCTTAAAGAAAAGAATTCGTATAAATCAGAGAATCAAGAATATAAAACATAATTCATTGTGTCAATTTTATATAATTCAGCATTTGTTTGGATGGATGTAGTTTGACGATCCATAGGGCAAAGATGAATTTAGGATGTATGCTGTTAATCTTGAGAACAGCAGGTGGCACAATAGTTAAAAACTTAAAGTCCACTCACTCACTCACTCTGGAGCTGTGTTCATAAATATACATTTTTTTTTTTTTTTTTTTGCTGTCAGAGGCTCTCTCACTGCTTTATGATTTTCTGTGCCCTCCCAAGACTTCACCTGCACTGAAAAGATTTACTTATTCTTTGACATTAGAATGAATATCTACCTATTTGCCATCATATCAACATCATTTATTTTTTCTTATAATTTCTCCTTATAAACGACCCCTGGTTTAGTTTGAATAACCAATTTCCCTATCCTAAATGCTTCTATGATATTAAGAAACCTGAAATCTATCCCATCTTTGACCATCATAGATAATGGCATTATCCACGTTACTGCACTTGTTGGACAAATTATTTTATGAGTAGGTTCAGCAGTAGTCATGATGCTGACACAATGCCGATGCTCCCAGTGTATCTGAAAATAAATATTTTAATCTTTGAATACAGACACTGTTACATACAAATCTATGCTCAACATATACACTGTCGTATCCACCCTCCTCATGTACATACAGCTACCTGCTGCAGTAACCATATTTATTTCATCATCTTGTGCACTTTGCATCACTGAATTGTCTTTACATCCACATCTACATTGTCTTACTGTCTACATGTCACTGCTTTTATTATTTTATAACATAAAGGCAGTAACTATATACTATATATATCCATCAGGCTATAATACATTTAAACTCCTCTTACTTGCACCTTATGACATTTGCACCTCTACTGCCTAAGAGAGTGACACATATTTTCAAATTTTATTTGTTTTATGTATTTTATTTTATATACTATAACCTATTCATATATCTTTAACTGTTAAGTAATTAAAAAGTTTTAAAATGATTATGCTCCATGTGATTGTGCACAGGTCTGATAAAATCTTGATCCTGATTCATTTGAATGTGAGGCTTTAATGTCGGCCAAAAAAAAAAAAAAAAATCCATCCGCCCTCCCCTTTAAGGCGGAGCAGTCGAATGTTGTGTCGGAGTCTAAGTGTGTGTTTCCGTGTGTGTGTTTCCGTGTGTATGTGTCTGTTCGTTGTGAGTGAGGCTAACGTTAGCTGACCTTACGCGGCTCCTCGGCGGCTGAACGGGACTTTACGGAGGACTAAACGTTTCTTATTTTCCGGGCCTGTAAAGAAAGAAAACGTTGAAACGAAACGCTGGATGGTCACCGGGCGGACGGAGAAGGAGCGGGACGCCGTCAATGTCGAGAGAGAGGGTAGCTTAGCTTAGCTTCAGACAATTTACAGACACAATGACAATGAACTGTGCGGTTCTTATTACTTTAACCTCATTTTTATAAAATATTAACAGCAAAACAACTACATTTATTAGCCGTTTTAGCTTGACGGTTGCTACACAAACGCTGTTGCTAATCTCCACTCATGAATAAGTGATGGAGTGAGACCTCTTCATTTATCTCTAAATGCTAACTAGCTATTGTCGCTGCTTGTTGCTCTGATTTGCTGACCCATCAAGCCGCTTAGTGATAATCTTTGTCTTTAAACCCTCAGTCTTGTTTCTTCTCATCAATAATGTTAACCTCTCGACAGGTAATAGTGGAGGTTTTACCCCTGCAGGACCTGTTGATTAGTGTCAACACCTTGTTCCTCCTCAGGGCAGAGACAGTTCATGGTGTAAACAAAAAACTCATGGTGGCTGCTTGAACTTACTTAAAGGCTTTAAAAAATCAGTGCAAGGTCACAGTTTGGCCATTTATCTTGCAATGCGTTCATTTTTCATTGATACCTAACTACAACAACTTTATTCCTACAGATATACACTTAAATTAGGTGTAAAATAATGTCGTTTAAAGCCCTCATGCAAGACCTACTGATGACTTTTATTGTGAAAAAACACTTGATGCGTGTGATGTTTTGCATTATAAAGATGATAGTTTGTGGTCATTTAGCATTAAAGTTAGTGGAGGAAAAAACTGGATATGTCCAATTTGTCATGAGAAAAACTTTTTATGTTGATGTAGCTGGGTTTTTTTTATTTGTTTGTTTTTTGCATGTTAAAGATTTTATCAAGCTCTAGCTGTAATCTAAAACATCTTAAAGCTGCTTTGTTTCAACTTAAAATTTCATGGTTGTGGCTTTAACTTACTCAAAAAACTTTAAAAGCTTAACTCATTGGTTTTGTTTTCCTGTGAGGTATATCTACTCAAAGACAGCAACCGCATACGCTTAAATTATAACTTATAACTCGTTAAATGGATGTTTACAATTTATACTGTAAGAAACTGTTTTACATTTATGTAGGTGATATTTTGCATGGTCAAGAGATTTTATGTACACTTCAGGGACGCAGCCTAAGCCGTCTTTTTGCTGCTTCCTTTCCAGATCCATGGCAAAGTGGCTGAAGGACTACCTGAATTTAGGCAGCAGGCGTGACCCCCCACAGCCCCCGAGGCCAGATTACAGCGAGAGTGAGATTTTGAGGGCCTACAGAGCTCAGAAGGAGCTGGATTTTGAGGACCCATACCAGCACTCGGAGAAGGAGCATCAGAATGGCGGTTTCAGCCCCTGCAGCGCCACAGTGAGCCTCCCTTCCTTCCCCGCATTTGGCTCAGTGCTCCCCAATGGTGTGGAGGTATGACATGCAAGTTGTCTCACTTGATAAATGAATACATTTTCTTCTGGATCTACTGTGTAATATTTAGTATTGAGGTGGTTTTGGTGGAATACACGTTAAATGTTTTGTGTTGATATATTCCAGGTGAAGGTGGTGTCCCCCAAACACAGACTAATTAAAGTGGACTCTCAGGAGTTTGGCCGCTGTAAAGTCCCCCTGAGTCCTGTGACTGTCCAAGAGGAACCTGTAAGAACAGCTTTTATTTGTGCTTCATTATTTTCCTTTAGAATGTTTCTTCGGTTTCCTCCTTTGTTTCCTAATTTTCTCTCAGAGAGTTACACCTCCACTCAAATGTCCCTCTCTCCCTCCCAAGGTGGTTCCTTCCGCTCCTGCAGCGACGGACGCCGACACAGACTACTCTGATCCATTTGATGTCCGTCCAGACCCGAGAGGCAGACCAAACTGGGAGCCCAAGTCTGCACCGACAGACTGCTGCAGCTACATGGAGCCATTCGAGGCCCAGCGGATTATCTCAGGTTTGTTGTGAGATCTCTCTTTCCCTAGTCAGTTGGGCTCTTTAATATAATCAATTTCTGCACCCCTTTCCCAATTAAGTGACGTATGGCAAACTGGTGGAGTGTGATACACGTTTAACATTCACTGCATTGAATGGTGGAATAAAATGACAAGGCCTGTTGTACTATATAATGTCATGTGGCTGCAGCTGGCAGTATACCAACAAGGCTCGCTTTTCATCTTGACTAGAGACTGGAAGGATATGAGTCAGCATCTTTCGGTGGACAGCCAGTATTTCCCATGACGGGAATTTAGGGTGGGGTTGTTGAGTGGATGTAACAAGAGATGATAGACATGGCTCAACAGAATAAACGAGAGATGTAGGTATATCAGTGCTCCAAATGTTACTTTTTTTTTTTTACTTTATATTTTCAGTTTGGGGCCACACTTGCACCTGTTTGTGACTTTAAATCCTGCAGAAAGTCATTCAATCTGTTTTTATTATGCAGAACTGCAACACAGCGTGATGGCTAACAGGTCTGCGATCGGAGATGGCGGCCAGTTATACGATAACCCGTACGAGGAGAGGTCTCGTCAGCACCACCGAGCTGCCCCGCCAGCACAACAACAGACTCAGAGGCTTGAGAGCGGGCTTGCCCAGATAGACAGCAGAGAGAGCAGGCTGCCTCAGGACGATGAGAGGCCGGCTGATGAATACGACCAGCCCTGGGAGTGGAAGAAGGACAACATCTCAAAAGCTTTAGCAGGTAAACTGGCATTCTCAGCATGTGCACCTCAAAAGCGTCTCAAATATCTTTTTTTAAAATAATAAACTTCAACTCAATAATAAACTATCTTTCTGTCTGGCTGCAGTTCAGTTTGAAGGGGCAGAAAGGGAGCGCTCGCGAGCTCAGACAGAGCAGACCAGGCTCACCAAGACAGGCACTACATCCACCACAGCCGACCCGACCACGCTCCGTCTGGTTGGTGACACGCCGCCTCTGCTGGGAGAGAGAGTGGATCCATCCATGCCACTGGAGAGACAAGTGTAAGTAGATGTCTGAGATTTTAAAAGATGTGTTTCAAAAGGAAAACAACAATTTTCACCACGTAACTGACTTCATCGATAATCTCTGAATTCCTATTGTGTAGCTTACAAGTAGTAATACCTCGCAAAAATGTACAGATTTGTGCATTTCTTTTCCTCCCTGGATACTCAAATGAAACGTGACAGTGACTTTTGCAGAATTGCGTTGGCAAGGCATTTAAAAACACACAAAATAAAAAAAATGAAAGTTCTGTTGAGAGATTGATCAATTAAAGACATATCAGAAGAACAGAGTTTTTATATTAGTGGTATTGTACAGATATTTGTTGGCATATGAGGAAGTTTTGGCATATTTTGAAGAATTTTAGAAACACTTTGAACTGTATTACATAATTTGCCGTGCAAAAATATCTCAGTATTTTAATTTAAACAACACAACAGTAATAAATCATGTCTGAATAAGTGCAGTATCATTTCCTTCCCATGTGTTTATTTGTTTTTTGTTTTTTTACTGTACAGTGTGCAGAAGGTGACAACATGTGTGTAATGTGGTGTCATGTGTTTCATCCTCCTCTGGGGACAAATTAGATTTTTATGGGTGTTTTATGTCTTGACAGTTTAGCATTCAGGGGAAATTACTTTACTGTCTGATGTTGATCAAAACAAAGTGTCAGGTTTAATTTCTTTTGGGATTGCACATATGAAGGCAGCGCTTAATTTAGTTTTACTTCCTCCCGATGTGTCTGAGTGTGCCTCTTGGCTCCAGTTTATTACAATGAGTCTTTTGCTTAAAAATTTGGCCTCTGTCGTCTTCGTTTACACTTTGAATACAGTGTAAGATATTGAGCTGTTTCCTTCATTATATGAATATACTAAAACATTATTTAAATTAAAGGAATGATCATAGATTAATTAAAATTGAAATGAAATTGAAAAATGCAGCAATCAGGGTTCAATTGTGTGTTTTTCCACACAGGGCAGCGGCTGGTAGGAGCCTAGATAGGTTTTTATGACTGCAGCTAGCTGGTGATCCTTAAAACAAAACAGCTGGATTTTGAGGATTTTCTTTTACATAAACTGTTGTTTTGTCATTGCTTGGTTGGCAGTGTTACATTTGCTCTGAGTTAGTGCACATGTGGTGGAACGAAGACCGAATAGGAGCAGCAACCAAAGTGCTCTCCTATACTCTCTTCTCATTGGTTGTTTTTGACACAGCATGGTGGATTCTTGTTAAATGGCCTAAGAGGCAGCAGGTGGAGCCAGAGAAGCCTGATTTATGTGTCTCATGTATTTTCCTCAGGACAAATTGAGGACAGCATTGTAGCAAATATGACTAAAAGTTTGTTTTGTTTTGTTTTTTTGCTTTTTTTTTTAAAATAAGTTACCGACTTTTGCTTCTGCCAAACACTGGTTGTAACTGAGATAAAAAGCCTTCACTGGGCCCAACAGCAGCTCTGTTTGAATCACTGAACAAATCAGAGAAGTGAGTGGTGATTGAGAGGTCTGGAGGCCATTTTACCATGTGAAGTCCAGCCACTTTGACTTTGAAAAAATGTGTTATTATGTTGTAAATCTAAGCCCACCCCAAAGCGAATGGGGAAAATATTTTTCAATTTTAAAAGTTAACTCACTGGTCATCATGTGTTTCAGCCACAAGCATCCACACACAGGGTGTTGGGTCAAGAGGGGACTGTATAATGTTAACTCTGGTTCAAGACAGAGGGAAGCAGAAAACAACTGTGTGAGTTATTCCACATGCATTTAAGTAAAACCCTTTTGTTTCCTCTTGGCCATCTGCAGGTGGTACCATGGAGCCCTGAGCCGCTCTGAGGCAGAGACCCTGCTGACTCTGTGTAAAGAGAGCTCCTACCTGGTGAGGAACAGCCAGACCTGCAGGAACGACTACTCGCTCTCACTCAGGTAGCCCTTCCTGCTCACTAGTACCCCACATTTATCCATTTACATTCACTGACTGCACAGTCAGAGCTTGTGCCGTCTCTGTTGTAGCAGCTTTTTTAAATCTCTTTCTCTTCAAGCTTTATTATAAGCTGTAAAACCCCCACAAATCCTCCTCATACTGTCTAAATTTGAAACATCGTTGCGCTCTTGTCTTAAAGGGGAATTCTGCCTCAGTGCTGTTTCCAAAATTATCTGATCCAGTTTTTGTCTCATTTGGGAATTGTCATGCTCCGTGGGTGGCGAGAGAACCTTCACAGATTTTCAGTCCCTGAGGCAAATTTAAATTTTTCACAATTTTTCTATTATCTCTCTTCCCACCCAGCCACATTGCTGTTGCTGTTTCTTTCCCCTTTCCCCCATCTTTCCTCTCTGCGAGTGTGTTTTCAGTCCATATGAATAATCAACATGAAAGCAGCTGTTTCGCGAGCAATCGTCTGCGTGCTGAGAATTGCTCCTAACCTCACATCTGTGCTCCTTTTGAAGCAGCGAGTGGTGGAGCACAGCACTTTGACTGGATGGGCCAAAAGCTCCTCGTGTGTAGCTGACAAAAGCCACATAAATAATCAAACAGTGGACTAGAGCAATAGTTCAGTGAACACAGCTGTCTTGCGTTTAATGTCACAAAACACAATAAAAAATAACATCTCTGTGGATTCAAAGTTCTGATTATTCATTTTGAGAATAATGCCCAAGAAATAATTCTTAAGAATCCCATAAAGAGCCATCAGAGGA
Organism: Amniataba percoides; assembly: GCA_037176925.1. NCBI lineage: Eukaryota > Metazoa > Chordata > Actinopteri > Centrarchiformes > Terapontidae > Amniataba > Amniataba percoides. The sequence goes on from JBAJHX010000115.1 coordinate 7,298,823, forward strand.
GTCATAATATGAAGAATAAGTGTGAAGATCAATCTGAGCACACACGAAATAAGCTTCACAGCTAATAAAATCTTAAATGTCTCCGGTAGCAATGAACAAGTTGCCTGCAAACACATGAATATTAATCAAATTATGCAAAAATGGCAGAAATGAGAACAAACATTGCAGCAGGGAAGACAGTCTGCTGCTAGCTGAAGAAGTACATCAGAAAAAGAAACACGCTCTCAGTTTGGTCTTTCTATGTGATGATGCCTGAGGAAGGCCATTTGGTGTGGTCAGAAGCTGTAGGAACATCTGTGTGTTCAAGGACTGACTATATACCACACAATTCAAACCACATCTCAGAATGTGTGTGCTCACCTTTGTTTTCACACCACAGCCACATAAGCCATAATAGGCCATTTTATACTTTTTAGATGGATATATGAATATGGTTTAAAAATGGAGAAAAAGATGCAACAAAGGTCCCCGAGGGGAGTTTGACGATGTTATTTTTGGTGTGTGTCATCCTAACTTCTGAGCCACAGGAATGAAACAATACGGAGTAGTAAAAGGAAAGATTTTACATTTAGCAGTGTGATAAATACAGGCCCAGGTCTTTTCTGTGATCTGGAATAAAACGTACAGACTGAAAAATTGACCTGAAAATGGTGAGCAGAGATGATTTTTAATTCTCTCAATTGTCTAAACTTCCTGTTATAGCACTTCCTCTTTGGTGTGTCTTTGTCTTTGATTATGAAGTTTTACACGTTGTAATTTTCCAGTCTGTGAACATGGTAAAATGAATTCAAAGATGTTAGAATGTTAATCACAAAGCAAATACAGATTTATCTTTTCCTCTCATGTGTTCTCAATATAATGCGTCTTTCCCTACTTTGTTTTTAGGAATCTCACATTAAATGTTTGTTCCAGATGGAATTACTCACCAACTGTGGCATTTCTCTGGAGGACAACAGGGCTTGTTTTGTCTTGTTGTGAACTTGTTCTCACAGCAGTGCAGTTTTGAGAAAAATAATCATTTCTGCTTCCTCCTCTCTCTGACTCTTTGTCAGGAGTTGTAAGGGCTTCATGCACATGAAGTTCACCCAGTCTGCAGACGGGCGCTACGTGCTCGGAGAGAACAGCCCCCCCTTCTTCACCATCCCCGAGGTCATCCACTACTACACCACGCACAAGCTGCCCATCAGAGGAGCCGAGCACATGTCCCTGCTGTACCCCGTCATAGTGCAGACGCTCTGACACTGACAGACACACACTCACACACACAGACACACACATGTCTTTCGCCTGGTGCTACTGAATACAATATATACTCAACATTTACCTATTTCTGCCCTTTTTTCCTCTCTTACATGCCTTTTCGATACCATTCTACCTGCTCACAAGAGATTAGACTGATTGGTGCCATCTTTTTCTGTTTACCGTAACCACAGTAACTACACTGGCAGCTTATCAAGAGAGCTCAACAGCCTGTGAACTGGTATTGTCACTGAAATCCCCCTTTTTTTTTTTAATACAACACACTCCTGAGAATCAGCGGTCATTGACATAAAGATTAGTAGCTGAGAACTTTTAGGTAAAAAAATGAGAAGACAAACTAGTCTTGGGGTGTCTTGAGACCGTAGACTCTACAGAATATTGCATGGAGATGTGTCTCTTTTACTGTATTGCAGCGATGGACTTTGTCTTGTTCATGCGTAACATGAGCAAGACAAAGGATAAAGGATGATAGTGGTGTTTTCTGTCACTTAGCATCAGCCAAGGCAGCAGATATTTTCATGTTTTAAAAGGTCAAAACAACACAAGCAAGCTGATGGACCTGGTATTTGAAGTAGATGTAGAAAGTAGAAAATGCAGTAAAAAAAAAAAAAAAAACTTTGAACAACGCTATTATTATCCTTCAACCAAACACTACGCATTTAACCCCGGTCATCTCTGGGCTGCTCCGCATCTCAGAGGCCTGTGAATGTGATTTAAATCCGTCGCTTCGTGCTCTGCAGTGTCCTCCTCAGTTCATGTTACGCATGAACAAGACAAAGTGACAGCGTAATGTCACACAGACATGACTTGTTAACTTCACACACACAGTAACAGGCTCCTGCAATACTAGTTTAGAGAATAATAACTACAGTATTATATTGAAAGCTTGTGGCTTTGTGATCATGACTATTAAAGAAGCTTTGGTAGATTATTTACTGTTATTTGCTGTTTTATAAGATTTTAAATGTCTGTTGAAAATAAAGGTGTTGTTTGTTTTTAAAGCGTTTGTGCCTTGTTTAATTTGCCATTCTGTCATTATGAATTTTAAATGTATGATTGTGAAACAGCACACGTAACAGAATATATTAGGTTTCATAATATATGCAATATAAACAGGTTGTTGTGGTGAAATTGAAGATTTTATCTACCTTTTTATTGGGATCATTTAGCCTGTTCTGATGTAAAGATGAAGTAAGGAAAGGTAAGTAAAGTTATACTAATGTAAATTTAAAGGTGTTGCTCCCAAATGTTTTTTTCTTACTGTAATTTTAGGTTAATTAGGTTGAAGATTATTTTTTCAGAAAATAAAGATAATAACAGCCCTAGCCACATAAATATTGTTGATTATAGATTAAGCATCTGCCTCTGTAATCCACTCCCAGGTCATGGTCATTTCTAAGAAAGTCAATTGGACTTAAGATTCTTGAAGATGTTTCGCCTCTCATTCAGGGGGCTTCTTCAGTTTTGTAAGTTGTCTAAATTTGAGATTTTTCTCCTCTAGGTGAGCATATTTATCGACTGAGAGGAGTAAAAGAGAGAGTTCACTCTGCTCCTCTTTCTTAAAGTCACTTTGTGCGAAAGTTTACATGCGGTTCCTCGACCACAGTGCAAACGAGACCTGTCAGCATAGTGTGAAGTTCCCTTGGAGTCATTATGTCCGTTAGTATTGAGTGATTAATTGGAAAATACCTAAAATGAGGAGGCAGAATTGGTGACCTTGACTCTCCCTGTTCATTGATAATCTTCAGTGTACTGTACCCCAGCAGTGTCATCTGATCCCTTAGCAACCAGCAGGTGTCTGTGTCACCACGGGAGGACGAGCAGCAGCAGGTATGTTACAGGTAAACATTATTTAGCTTTAAAACGTAGTAATATGACCAGAAAACTGCAGCCACAAGTAAAAGTTTAACAATAATATGTCATAGTTTTGTGTTCAGAGAGTTTTTAATGATCAGCTGAAGATTAAATTGATTGTGTGGCTGGTTTCTGCATTTGTTGGAGGCAATAAGCTGCAGTCAGAAATAACTGGAGAACAAAGATTGTCACAGTTATAAAGCACTTTTGAGACTTAACATCACGACTTGGAAAAATTTAAATCGATGAAGCAGCGCAGGTAAGCATTGTTTTCTCTCTCAATGAGTCCGCTGATTGTTTTTTAATTGTTTATGAAATGACAGAAGTAAACATGCCCATCATGGTGGCTCAAGGTAACTTCTTCAATTCAGATAGCTTGTTTTGTCTGCCCAGCAGTCTAAATCTGAGCATATTTAATTCACAGTGACATAAATCAGAGAAAAGCAGCCCATTCTCACATCTTGAGAGCCTGAAACCTTTTCAGTTCCTGCTTAATGAGATAAAAATATAAATAACCATCAAACAAGATGTGCTCTATTTCACTGAAAAGTGCAGTCTGTGTGGGCTGAAGGCTTCACTTTTCCTTTTATAGTTACTGTAAACACACATATAAGTTGTATGTTGGACCACGAGCGGCCTCCAAACTAGTCACGATGTCACAAATTGTGCTCGTGTGACTTCAGATCAGAAGCTGAGAAACTTTCCTGAGAAATGATAGCATCAGTTAATCAACTCATTTCTACAGGTCCTGGCTTTAAACCTTGAATGTGTTTCATCAGCAGACTGCCACCAGCCAGCTTTATTAAATCTTCCAACCAATTGAAATCATGCGTTCTGTTTAGAGTCGTGTTTTGTGACCGTGGGGGAATATTTTGATGAGGGCTTAATTTTAGCAGCAGCATCCTCTGTTCTCCCATCAGCTTCCATCATCGTTCCCATGGCAACCCGGACCCAGAAGCTCGCTCAACCCAAACCCAACCGACTCAGACTCCCAGACCGGTAGGCCTGCATGAACCCCCCCTTTTTTCTTTCTCCCTGTATGTCTCGCTCTTTCTCTGATGGGGGGTTATTTTGCAGTCGGTCTGTCTACTGGCTGGATCAGCTGCCCCTGGAGAAGACTGGATCCACCACCACAACTGGTTCGTACCTCTCTCTCTGTCCACTTTTTTTTCCTTCTATCTACAAACCTGCCCTGCAATGTGTGTGTTTTTTTGTTTTTTTTGGTGGTGACGTACTTGAATGTTTGTCTTTCTAGAGTTAACTCCTCGCTGGTCGGAGCTGTGCAGATGTAAAAAGTTCTACACTCAACTCACGTAAATATAACAAGTTCTGCTATTACTGAGTCGTGTGCGGTTTCTTCTTTGGGTGTCAGGCCTTGGTTTGTGTTTTCCCCAGTTAATCCTCTTAATGAATTCACTATTATGTCCGTTTCCACAGCACTGATATCCCCAATTCTTTGCCTTTTTCTACAAACGACACCATGATTAAAACACTTCCTTCCGGCTTCTTTTTAGTTTATCGAGGTTTGGAGTTAGATTTTGTTCATTTGCTTTCCAAGAGCAGCAGTAAGGCAGAAAAAGCATCAAGAACAACTGCAAGCTGGCAAACATGCAGGCTGGCAAAAGAAAATGTTTTCGAGGAATGGAAAACAGTGAGCGTTGTTTGTTGAGCCTAAAGCTGTTGATGAAAAACTCATCTTCTTCTGCCTCAATTTTTTTTTAATCATTTCGTGTGTTTTGCTCTTATCTGCCATCCTGCCTACTTCCTTCCTCCCTCTGTCACCTTTTAGTCATCTGAACATTTTCTCATCTCACCTCCATGTCTAACGACTCTCTCTCTGTGCTTCATGCTCTCATTTCACCCCTCTCATCTATTTTTTTCTTCCCCCAGACGCTCCCCTGTATGGGAGGTGAGTGAACGGGCTCTCAGGGCCGTGGCGTCCGATCGGCTGTGTAACCTGGCTCGACCTCGGGCCCCTGCAGCTGGCTGGCAGCCAGACCGCCCGCTGCTGGCCCCAGTGAGTAAAACACACACATTTTCAGATCACGAGGTAGCTGTCAGCTTTTCAAGTGCAGCATGACCAGTCTGTTAAAGTCCACAGCAGTTTTACGGTGCATAGAAACTCTTATAACGGAACCCAAAAAGTGTTGTCTTTGCTGTCTTCGTTGCTTTTTATTGGTGCAGCAAGGGTTTTTTTGTTGTTGTTGCTCTATCCTCTTTGGTTTCACTGGTTTTGCAGTTCCTCTGATGGCACAACTGATAAAAGTTGTTTTCGTCGTCAATAATCTTGTTTCAAGGAAAGTCTGCTTCTCTGCATATCCTTTTAGCAATAAATATGTCTCTCAAATTTACGCCTGACTTTTAGATATCTACCTACCCGAGCATTAACACATGGAAAGCACATTGTGAGTCTCATAAGTTACAGAAAACTTTGACACTCTGACAACAAGGTATGATCTGGACTTTTTTTTAGACTGCCTTGAGTGCAAATGGTTCATTTATTACGATAGCAGAAGGAATCCGTTTTGATTAGCCATTTAATAACATCTCATTTAATAGCATCATCAGTCTGCAGCCAAATTAGAGAGCCAAATATTCCACCCCGACGCCAACATGCTCACAACGACAACACTGTGGCTGGTGGAAATGTCATTATTTTTGGAGTTACTTGGTGATAAAGTGTTGGACAGTTTAGTTCACATCAGTCCATACAACAGCTGTTCAGACATTCAACTTAAAGCTTAATAGTTAAAGCGAGCAGGTAGGTCACCAAAGTCAGAAGCCTTTGTCATCTGGAGATCAAAGTGATGAAGTTTAATTTGTTTGATTGATTTTGAAGAGTTTGGTCTGTGTTTTCTGGGGTTTTTGTGTGTGTGTGTGTGCTAAATATGATCTTGGCCGTGACCTGAAATGTGACTTTAGTTGAACAGAGCGACGCAGACAGCAGTGGCCACCTCACGAGTTTGCCAGCTTGCCCAACCGAAACGGAGGCCGGCTCTGGAGGACTCTGTCCACAAGCCCAGACCTGTACCGACCCCCGGACCCTGCAAGGCATCGGCTCACGTAGAGCTGCTCGCCGGTGAGTCCGTCTCTCCGTGATGCGGTGCTTCTCATCGAGCTGCGTCGCTTTACTTGACACGATTCCTTGCGTCTCCGCAGCCCCTAAGCACGAACACCCCAAGTTTGAAGGAGAGCGCTCGGTGTGCTGGCTCGTCTCCAGAGCGGCGAGAAGCTACGTAGCCAGCCAGAGGGTCCTCGAGCTGTCCAGCCCCAAAGAGAGGAAGGCGCTGTTCGAGGGATACGACCCGTACGTGGTCAGCCGGGCGGCCCGCTCTGCCACCCCGTCACCTCGGATACGACAGCTCTGTCTGCCTCTGCCCCGCAAATGTCACTCACACTAGAAGTTCTGGTCCCCCGGAGAAGTGTTTATTAAAGTAGGTGTGTTTCAGACGTCACCTCCCAGGGACCCAAACCAAGTAGATTTAATATTTTTAGATGTAAGCGGCAAAAGGTGTTGTTCAGAAACCTAGGAGGGGGTGAGCTGGGGATGTGCCCCACCGAGGAGATCTTTGGCACTGATGCACTGTTTTTCAAGCTATTTCATATAGTAGCTATAATGCCTGCAAGATCATCGTGATAGCAGCTCAGGAACATTAACATCCTGTAGAGTCAATATTTTTATCTCGTGTCTATGACTGATCTCCAGCTGTCGTAATCATTCTGAAACCAACACATGTTGAGGATCATTCATTCTTCCGCCACCAAAGGATGAAAAAAATGGCTTAGGTTTCTATTTTTAATTTACATAACATAGGTGAGGTAAGACTATGGTGCAGACAGTGGGTCTAATCTTGAAACCTTGTTTTGTCATACTATGTCTGAGTAAAGTTCACAGAATGGATGTGTTCCTCCATACCATGATCATCAGGTCTACTCTAATTATAAACCCACACAATGCCAAGAACACGTGGTCACCAACACTCTGAATTTTGTCTAAGCTCATTGGGCATATTTTCTCAAAACAGGTGACACAAGTGACTCGACAACCCCCCCCCATGACAGTGTTAGTGCGCTAACACCTGCGCTGTTTCCCCAGAAACTTTGTCCAATTTATTGATTTGAGTGATTTTGAGATAAATAGATAGGTAGAAGGGAAATTATACAAAGTTAAATTCATTTTAAAAATTCACAGGATTTAGGGCTTTCGAGGAAACATCAGGAGCAACGCTGATTATTCAACATTATTCAGCTGAAATTTGTGATGGTCGCTTTGCTGTTTGGACTGTTTGTTTTCATCTGACTATCAAATGTTTCTTTTTTCTTCTTTTACGAGGTTCATCATCTGTAGTCATCAAACTCTTGGCTTGTCATTTTTCTGGGAAAAAGTCAAGCCCGGGTCGAAATATTGCAAATGCAAGATCTTTCATCAGCAGGCCACAGGCTCCGTCAGCACAGTTAAATGAAAATCCAGATTATAGCTTTAAGTATAATAAAGTTGTTTCTATGGGAGATCATGACAAAGGTGTCTTATTTGCTCTGTCAGATGAACATACTGCACAGCACCACCCTGGATCTACTGAAAGCTAAGATTTCTTCTTTCTCCTGCTCCAGTTCAGGCTCAAGTTTCAATTCTTCAGTGTTCTTTCAAAAACCAATAAGGTGTCTGGGTATTTTTTCAGGATAAAGCAAACCTGTGAAGATGCTTTTGTTTTGGTGCATCAGTCCAGACCTGTTGAATGCCATCAAGAATGAATGCGCGCGCACACACGCACACGCACACACACACACACACACACACACACACACACACACACACACAGCTGTATAGGTTTGCAATGGCTTTTTAACAGCGTTTTAACTCTATGCTCGTGTGTGCCATTAGTCAGTTATGAGCAGGGCAACGTGCGTAAATGCAGGAGCGTCACAGTTATGCGGTGAAATAAAAGGAACGCCCGGGAAGAGATGTTGTTAACTGTGAGCTGAAATTGTTTAGAGACATCCTGCAGTCTTCACATCCTAATCGTTTTCTCCGATGGGCCATTGTTGACAGAGGGCAGACAGCCGGTGAGTCAGCAGTGGGATGCAGAAATGTGAATAACACATTTCAAAAAGCCGTTAAAAAACTAAAAAACATGGTGGTCTTTGCAGAAAAAGGACAACAGGGTTGTTTAAGATGTGTTTTTAATCTGATTCCATATTCATTCATTCATTCATTCATTCATTCATTCATGTCTGTTTCAGCTGCAGAAGAGAAAACTTTTTTTCCCTTTTTATATGTTTATCTTAGTTCTTCAGTTAAGTTTGAGTGATTAAACTGAAGTGCTCCTCATCTTAGGACCTCCTCAGACATCGTCCCCATGATCCTCCAGGGGGACCTCGAGCCTCAGATTAGGCACTGTATTGACAAACAGCTGGGAGGGACAGATGTGTTTACTATGAGCTGAGGACGGAGGCGAAGTGTGTGTGTGTGTGTGAGTGAGGGGTTGGGTGCAGATGGTCTCGCGCCGGTAAGTGGACCCGACCTTCACGCGCCGCTTCTTGAAACGTACGCGCCTGCGAACTTCCGGCGCGCGACTCGGGGAGAAACTCGCGCGCGCTCGTTGAGGCGATCTGACAGACAGCGAACATGTGTTAGAGACTGATGCTGGAGGGGGGGTGAATGACATGTTCAGCGCTGGTGTTAAAGTGTTTTTAGTTCAAGATTTGCACCACCAAATCTTGTGAGAAGGTAATATTTAGTTGTTGTTTTAATTAAGTGTTTTTAAACAGTTTGAGCTGAAGAATCGATTCGTTTACTGATAAATGAGAAGAAGACATTTTTTCAGCTGCACAAGTTTGCAGGTTTTCAAGCTTCTGAGATGTGAAGGTTTGCAGCTTTTCTGCAGTTTTATTTCTTTGCACGTTAAAAATCGAGATCTGTTTTGGACTTTTGTTGGTGAAAAGGAGCATCTGACAGGAGAGATCGACCTGGAGAGCAAAGAGCTTCTGATGGGTGTTTTCAGGTAATCGACGCAGTGACAGATCAATATACTCACGAGTTATTTTGTGAATGATGATGATTTTTCAGTCGCTCTGTTGAACTTGCTTGAGTCAGTTTATCAGCTACACCTTTATAATCTCACGTAATTTAGTGACTGCAAGAAACCACGAGTGAAAAGTGACTTGAGTGCATTGAGTCTGAGGAACTCCAGCATTTCCATTTTATACCACTTTATACTTATTTTTACATTTAGGCTACTCTGAAATAATCTGCATGTGACCTACAAACCAGCAGAACAGAGAACAGATGATATGTTGTTGCAGATTAACATACACCACAAAAGTCAAATGAGCAACCAATTATGATGCCACTGGCATGTTGTGGCAGGCATAATGATCCAATGACGTGAAACAGGATTCATTCTGCTGCCTAACAAGGGTTTCTGCTCTTTCTGATATACCGTTTCAGGTACAGTCTGTTCCTGGTAATTCTGTGCTTCAGTATGAATAACAAACATGGGTGGAGTGTGACTTTTCGGACAAGTTCTGCTGTAATTTCTGTGAAGTTTGCACTGTTCTGTTTTGTGGGTGGGTTTTGGCACAATATGTTGAAAGTTTGAGAGCGTTTTGTCGCTTAATCATCTTCCAACACAGGGTGACAGCCAGAAACATTTTACCTCAAGTCCTCTTAATAACGTTTGTCATGAACATTTGATGAATTGTTTATTATGCACCATAATGTAGCTTATTTATGTGCACTGTTATATTAGACATATTTGATTTAATTGTAAATGTGTATTTTTCTCTGATGTCATTCAACATATATTTTTACAGCAGCCTCCACTTATGGAGTCCTCACAAGAGGAGCTGTAAATGTAGAAAAATGCAATGATATACATTCAGATCTGCAGTTATAAGTACCCCCAAAAACCAGCAGCCCCATTTGTTTAAGTTGAGCCACCTCTCCCCCAGCGTCACCATCTTCTGAACATTAGACACTTTACAAAGATTGAATTTTTACAGATGTATCTACTGATGCACCTGTTGTTGAGTTTTGGCTTTAGATAAATGGGAAATTGGTTGTTTACACCTTCGACACAATGGGTGCGAAGCCCTCCTGCAGTTTCAGTTCTCTAAAAGGTCAGACCTGAAATTCTCTCTGTATTTTGATGCAGCAACCAGCCACCATCCACCCACTTACACTCTCAAATCAGATACTCTCCAAATGACTGTACTTCACAGAAAAATCTGAATAATTTACACAATTGAAGCGCCAAGTATAAGAGGCTGCAGGCTAAGAACATGGGAACAGGGCTCAAAGCAAGTGTTCCGGTGAAACCTGTTTTACTACACAGGAAGTAAGTCCAAGCACATGATGAAATGTAACTGCTGAACTGAGTCACTCTGCTCAGTATGCAGGGACCTCGAGCTGAGTCGGCGTGAGGGGAGCCGGGGGGAGTGAGCGAGGAGGACCGCAGTGCCGGGAGAGACCTTTGATGGAGCGGAGACTGGCAGCGGTGTGGATCTGCCTGCTGTGGGCCGGACTCACCCTGGGTAACATCCTCCCTGCCTTTTTGATCCCGAGCAGACTGACAGAGTTAGAGCGATGGTCGTAGGATGCGCTGATATTTGTCCCACCGAGGCTGGAGGACACAGACGATCATCGGCTTGCTGTAAATCATGTCATGAAGAGAGAGACGGTTAATACCACGACCTTTGACATTGTGGTCACAGATAGAGGTGACTGCTCTGCTGGACTACATTATACAGAGAACTGTTCTGTAATATTTCATCCTCTGTATGTGAGAATATTAGAAACGCCTGTAATATAAAATTAAAATCCAGCACAGCAATATCTTTTAACCATAAACTCAGTGCTGAAACATATAATTGAATTTGCACATTTCAGACAGAGCCAACTTATAAACTGATAAAGTTTGTGCGAGTAAAAAAAAAAAAAAAAAAAAAAAGCCTCCATTACAGTTCAGAGAGAAATATTGTGCTCCTCACTTCACTGCATTTATTTGACTGTTAGTTACTAGTTGTTTTAAAAAGTAAATGAAAAGGAGCTGAAACGATAAGTCAGTTAATTGATTGGTCAGAAAATGAAGTGGCAACTGTTGGTGATGATCTTTAAATCATTTTTCAAGCTCCTTAAAAGATGTGTAAGTTGCCGGAAAACTCCCTCCAACCATAGAATTTGTCAACATTTTTATTAAAAAGGAGTTAATCATCCATATACCCGGTGGCAAGATGAGGCAGCAAGGTGAGACGTGAAGCAAGCAAACATCTTGCACAGTCTTGTCTGAGCATCGGCCTAAACCTCAGGCCAAATAGCAACTGCGTGCCTTCATAAATATTTGACAAGATAAATCGTGTGCATCCCACCGAGTTGGCCTTCATTGGCTTCGGATGTGATTCTCCGAAGTTCTGTTCCATAAATTCTTCAAGACGGATTTAAGTGCTCACATGTGGCAACAGTTGGCTCATAGCACTGATTCACTTCCTGACTGCCAATCTGTCCCGTGTTCCTCTTTTTCTTTCACTAAATCTGTTTCTTTCCAGTTAGAGGCATGGACTGCATGTTGCGTTTTTGATGTATTGTCTTGAAAAAAATCAAATCAAACAGTCAGACCTTCAGTCTGAAGCTATAGTGGGGGGAGGGGGGGGGGGGGGGGGGGGGGGGGGGGGGGGGGGGGGGGGGGGGGGGGGGGGGGGGGGGGGGGGGGG
>JBAJHX010000115.1:7310763-7323997 GCA_037176925.1 Amniataba percoides
CAGGGTGGGGGGGGGGGGTGGGGGTTGAGGGGGGGTTTTTTTAGGTTTTTTGAAAAAAAAGAAAAGAAAAAGGTAAGACTTTGGGTTGGAGGGGGAAAAAAAACCCCCCCCCCCCCCCCCCCCCCGCTAACTCCAACCTCTCTCCATCCTCAGGCCTGCCCCCAGCATCCACCTCAACAACCGCCAACACCGAACTGCGACCCCCGCAACTAATTGGCTGTGTGTTCCTGTACCGGGCCAACGTCACCTGCCGCTGGGAGGCCGGAGACGCCGCAGCGACGCACTACACTCTGAGAGTCGAGAAGCACTTTAGGTGAGACAAAACGCTCCTTCAGTATGTTTAATGAGTCGTGCTCAAAGACATTCAGCACCTGCATGAAACACACTTCAGCTCCAGCTCATCCAGAGCATTTTATATGTATATATGTGATATATTTAAATATGATTTGAGAGTTTTCTGGAAAAAGATATATTTGTGTTTGTGTAGTCAGTGTTTTTTCTCCAACTTCGAGGATATTCAGTATTTAGGAAGACTGTGAAGGCCGTAGCATATGATTTATCGCCATCATTTTCATACGCATTCATAGCTACTCACTGACTCTTTGTGCTGCGTATGGAAGCATTTGCATCTGCTGTTCCTCCACTCTTTTATCCAGTATCTCCCGATAAAGGCCAGTGTCCTGTATTCATCTTATTATTATGTAGGTTCGTTTTTACAAAAGGCTCAGTAATTTTCAGCTGGACATTTAAGCAAGTGCTACTCAACCAAGACCCCAGGGGACTACTTTCACATGCGGATTTATACACAATTATTGTAACTGTAATTGTAAACTCATAATCGCTATAAGTATGTGTCCAAACGGCAGAATATTTACTCCAAGAAATATCAAATTTGTTAACAATGCACTTGTTCCATCCCTCAAGAATTTCCTTAATTTAATCATTTCAGTGGGAGCCAGTGGAACAAGTGTAAATCAGTCATTATTCGCAATAAGCTGGGACACAGTTGCTGGAGAGAGGATGACAAACAGTTTTAATTTACCCTTTTTGTTACAGTAAACTTTGACTTATTAAACAGTTTCCTTTTTGCACATCTGCAACCTGAGTGATGAAAATGACAAAATGTGATGTTTCCATTTTTTATTGAGTTAAATTGAGTGTTTACCACTGACTGGGTGGTAACCAGGAAATAGACTGATATCTGATATTGTCTTAGATGTACTTAGATATCTAATGTGTTATCATATGTACTGATATACTTGGAAAGCTGAACTTTCTCACACAATATTTCCACTGACTGCCCAGTAGCACTTTACCCAGATGTTTGTTGATCTTTTCTTCTAAATCAAACATGATTTATCTTTCCCAAGAATGATCCAGACATTATTCTACTCCTTCTGCTCACTCACACAACATTTATTTTGCTATCTGCAGCGTGTTTATCATTGTTTACGGAGAGACTGAGAATTATCCAGTCAAATTGGATAAGCCAGGTCCCTGTTGAGCGAACGGGCATGTTGGCCCGTTTGCAAGTTTGTGCCAGTGTTATTGTTTGATAATAATTCTGCATGCTGCATGCAAATGCTTGGCTTCGTGATCGGCTTTGAATCTCGCGTTCGTGTGAGGCTTTGATGGCAGGTTTGATACGCTGACATGATAAGAGCTTCCACCTCTTGATCTGCAGGCTGCATGAAGCTTGTCTGCTTGTTTCAGACGGGGATGAGATGACAGGCGCTTGTGCATGGCACGCACGAGCGGTTTCGTGATATGCGCGCGTGTTTTGGAGAGGCTGCGCGCATCCACTTGCGTGACAGAGCTTTCATCTATTTGGGCTTGTGGTTTTGTACCTGTTTTGTATCTGTCAGTTTGCCATGTCTGTGTCAGAGGCAGGAGGAGGACTTATGTGAATGTTGCATTTATAAGACTGTGAGCGTGTGTGTTTATGGGTAAGTGTTTGTTTGTGTGGCACAGAAATGGGGCCCCAATGACATACACCTGCACCACATCTGACACCAGCTGCACGGCATTGATGGCCGGCTCATGCGTGAGGTATAAGTTTTGCATCACCGTCACGGCGCACAGCGGCAGCAGGAACGTAACGTCAGCTCCTCGGTGTCAGCCTGGTAGGACTGAAGGTGAGGCTGTAGTGCTTCTCCTATTGCATCATTACTGTTCCTCTCTTATGCCTTTCTAACTCTTCTCACCCTGTCTCTCTCGCTCTCTCTCAGTGATGTTACCTCCGGTGCCTTTGACCCGCGTAGCGCCCGTCGCCGGGAGACCTCGATGTCTGAATGTAATCTGGGGAAATTTGACAGCCTGGCCATTGTTTCCCGTGTCTTACTCTGAGATCGAAGCCGGAAATCTGAATTCACAAATTGAGTTCAGGGCACAAGGGCAGGTATGCCACTCCCGTTTATTCAAAAAAACCGCATACACCTGCATGAAAGGTGCAAGGTGTAGCCAAATGCAAAAACATCCTGTATCAGTGGTGCCAATTCAAACATTAAAGGGATCAAACAGGTGTCTCATAAATCTGAGCGGCACAGAAGATAAAAAGGCTTCCTTCCTTGGACAGTAATCAAACGTTATTATTGTTAAAGTGCTTTATTTAGAACCTTTCTCAGAATAAAGGTTCAATCAAGAACAAATGAAAACAAACAAACGTTTAGTTTCATTACAAGTTAATCCTCCACCTCATTTTATCCTTTTTCTCCTTTCTATACAGTTAGACGTTCAGATCAGTGACGTGACAGTGACCAACCGCAGCTTCGTGGCTTGTCTTTTCAGACCTGACACCTGGTACACTGTCAGGCTTCGTCACCGATACAGGGGCCCGGAGAGCCCCTGGAGCCTGTGGAGCAATGAAAATCAGGGAAGGACAGGAGAGGACGGTGAGAGGAAAGAGTGCTGAGAAACTTCTTCTGTGTTTGTTAGAGTATCAGTCATTGTACTTCTTCCTACCAGAATAATGAAACTAGTGCCAGTTCATAGTAGTAATGATGACAAGAAGATGATAAACATTCAGTATTCTCATGTTGTGTGGGTCTAGATTAGGGTGTCATGAGTCATTGTCATGCGGACATGCGTGTTAGAAAGATGACTGGTTGATCAGACTCTGGAAGTGAGTTCATGACAGAAAAGAAAAGAATATTCAAAATCTGAACAAATGCGGAATAAAAAGTTGTCAAAATTTGACCAATAGTTACCAAAAATGATTGCAATTAATCAATTATTTTATCTAGTAAATGTGCAATATATGTGATTTATTACTTGAAAAGTGAAGTAGTTTACCAGCTGCTGGCACTAGAGGAAATTGCTGGGGATCAAAATTTTCAGTTCACAAACTCTGTCCTCGACCTCAGTTAGCTGGTCAGATAAATTCTACATCAAACATAAATAAACTTCAGGACCATGCTCCCTTTCTTTGGCAATTACCATAAAATGGTACAACAACAAGATAAATGAATCTACAAAAGATTTCCACCTCATATTTTTCACTGTAGTCACCATTGCTGTAATGTTTTCCTGATTTTCCCTTCTGGATAAAACTTTGCAAAGCGCCCTCTCGGCATTGTATTATATTAACATGTTGTGCTGTATGCCTTTCACATTTTTCGCCCATTTTCCCCTCCTTCCATCCATCCACCAGCTCCATCTGAAGCTCCAGCATTCTGGAGGCGATTGGAGCCAGCTGATGAGAGCGGCAGGAGACTCATCTCACTGCTCTGGAAGGTGTGTGTGTGTGTGTGTGTGTGTGTGTGTGTGTGTGTGTGTCTAATTATGAATGAAACTGAGTCATGTCTGCTGGTATCACTTTGAGCTTTAGAGTTTTACAGTTTAATAACTTTTTGCATCTAATTAGTTTTTAATCACCTTCTCTTCGCAGGCTGTCCCTAATTTGTTTTCATATCTCTCTGAAATGACTTATTCGCGGTTGTTATAATATGACTCAGGTTGAGAGCAAACCTGAGACAGCTGGAGAAAGAGAAAATGAGGTTTCATAAAATCCCGGTTTATATGAGTTGTGATTGAGACCTCCATCATCACCATCAGCAGCTTATATGCACCTCTCGCTCTCTCTCTCTTTGCGCTGCAGCCTTTGCCTCGCTCTCTAGCCAACGGCAGAGTTCTCTTCTACAACGTGACGTGTCAGACAGAAAGGGCTCAGATGCTGAACGACCGCGGGAGCTGCAGAGATTTGCGCCACACGAACACGTCCTGTAGCTTGCTCCTCCCCGCTGGACGATGCTCCTGCGCTCTGACGGCCTCCACCTCTGCAGGGGCCTCGCCAGAAGCCCGCATCTGGTTTCGGGGAGCTTCTGAGACAGGTGGGGTTTCTCGCTTAATTAAATCCCTTCATGGACCGTGGCGTCCACGTGCTTTTCTTCATCGTAAACTGAGACTCAAATTCCTTCCCTGAAACGCATTTAACATCTTTTAAAGCTGAAAGCACCTAAAGTGTTATTCCCATTTTTTCTTTATTCCCCAAAGAATAAAGACCTCCTATACAGGGCTGAACACACACACATATGAAGAAAGAACATTTTCTTGGGAAGAGATCAGAGAAACAGTGTGGCACAGCTGCAACAACGCATTGTTGTCTTCAGAGGCAGCTGGATGACACTTTGTTCAAACTAGTCCATTTCAAGCATACTGCCCCCTTTGACGTGCTGCTCCAGAGTTTCCCTCAGGCTTGAGATGTGGTTCACACTGTAAAGTGATCCTTCACGCTCTGTATGGAGGCGCGTGCATTCACTCATTTACTCAGCTCAGGTGTTTCCGTTCATTTTGGCCCATCTGTGTACTCACCACTCACCCCTTCCTGTTTCCTGTGCCATGAGGACACTGTTCCCCGATGTTTACTCTTTTTTTTTTATAGCATCACACTGACTGGAAAGCTACAAACAATAGATATAAACATATATAAACATATAAATATACATATCTGATGCTTTGCACTCAAGAACTTTTTTTTACCATACTATATATCATAATCCCATGCATACAAACCTCTCTCTCTTTGTCGTTCTCCCCCTTATTTCTCTTCAGAGCCGCCACCACCGGGCCACATCACCGTGAGTCCCCTGAACAGCAGCAGCTTGGACGTTCGCTGGACAGCTCCACTGGATCACTCAGCGAGTGGCTTTGCGGTGGAGTGGTTTGCTGTCAGAGAGAAAAACAGCAGCGTCTTACATTGGCAAAGGCTGAACAGTAGCTGTGACTCTCTGGTCATCACAGGTGATTCAGCAATACGTACAGAAGCTTAATGTGTCAGATGTTACGCTCCTTTGCCTATTTAGAGCTGACATCATGAAGTCGTGGTTAGCTGTGGAGCAGAAAATACTTTTTAAGAATTCATCCGTTCAAGCTCATTATGTTTCAATACTGATACGTACTTTCATCGTGGTGTTGTTTCAGAGGGAGTAAAGCCACTGGAGCATTATGTTGTGTCTGTCAGAGCGTTGTACGGTGAACGAGGGGCGGGGCAGAACCAGACATATCATATTTATACCCGCCAAGGAGGTACGTGATCTTCATGGGATATGTATTATCTCAAGCCAAGCAATAGCACCAAGAAATAGCACCAGAGTGTCAAATGTGGGTGTAGAGCATGTTGCTGTTGTCACTGTTATTTAATGTTTATGACTTCCTTTCTCTTGGTTCCTCAGAAAAATGGGATACATTTATATTCTTACTTGCAAAAAAAAAAAAAGCTCTGTATTACTGGTCTTTCGAAGAGATTTGTTGGAAATATTCATATATCACTTTAAACTAAAAAATGTAAAGTATAATGGAGGTAATTTGACTGAAATGTGTGTTAATTCATGTTTCATTAATGAAACATCGTTTTTAAATTATGTGTGCAGTTAAGGAAAATAGTAGGCACATGATGTGATAATGATTTTTTAAAAAAGATGATGCGGAGATGAAGTGATGATTAGGGGTTGTAAAGGAAGTAGTACAAACCCTGTTTCCTGCGTCCTTATTTCCCAGGGTAAGTACAAGTCTTCTTCCTTCCTGCAGCAGCTTGCACCATTAGGGCCCTTTATATGTGCTTGATAAATGGAAGCCGATTCTTAATGGAGCAATTGATGGGTGCTCGTTGGTCGTAAATAAAAGCTGAGGACTTCGTGATCACCTCATCTCTGGTGATGAAGCGATCGTGGCGTGACCCAATTGCTTTCAAACATCTAAGACAAAGCAAACAAGCGACAAATGGTTGAAAAGTGATTCCAGCTGCTGTTTTCACTTTAACTTTATTGATTTACGCCTCAGCTGGTGTGCCGGCCGAGTCAAAGTCCTCTAGTGATCCAGTGACAGTTTGTTTGACCAGGACTGTTTGTTTCTAAGAAAACTACATCAAGTTTGTTTATCTGTGAGCCAAGATATTCTCTGTCTTCATTTCTCATTTGCCAGATAAGGTCGGCTCAACTGTTTGAAGCAAATAAGCAGATCATTTGTTGTCAAGTGTTCAGGTCCTTTATAATGACTAAGACAGCACTATGAAAACACTCCACTACCAGTAAAAATCCTTCGTTCAAAGTCTGACTTAAGTTAGACTTTGTTTTCTTTGTATTAAATGTCAAAGTGTTCCATGTCAGTGTTTTTTATACTTACTTTACTTACTTTGATATCTTATGTTTCTGCATTAATGTGTGTTTCATTTTACTGCTGTATTCGTTTAAGGACAAGCTTATTTTAATCAACTGATATGTTGTAGGGTTGTTTAATCTCCTGCAGGGATGCTGCATTTTCCAGCTGATCCAGTTTTCTTAATTACTGTATTTTGTTTAAGAAGTAGGAGGTCTCTTGTCTCGACCACTAAAGTACAATTTAACCCTTCAGTTTATCAGAAATGTTCCGTATGGAAACAAATAATTGGAAAAGTAAAATGAAGATAATGGACAAATGGAGTAAAAAGTACACTATTTGCCTCTGTAGTGTCGTAAAGAGCTAAAGTTGCGTAATATACAGACACTCAGATTGAGTGCACAACTTGGTTAAATGTATGCAGTTACATTCCACCACTGGTTGCTGTGGCGTAGAGATAAAAGACGAAGCCTTGTTCTCACAACATGTCTTGTGGTTGATCCTCCTGCTCTCGGCTCTCTGCCTGTGCAGTGCCCTCAGCTGGTCCCCAAGTGGAGGTGCATCAGATCTCCGGCAGCACGGTGGAGCTCATCTGGGCTCCCGTACCTGTGGAGCTGCTTCACGGCTTCATCCGCAGCTACACGATCTATTACACAACAGGAAACCAGCCGGCCAAAAGTGAGTGTTAAATGTACATTTAAGGTAAAGCAGACACACACAGGTGTACAGGTCAGGGAGTTTGGATTTGTACACATGCAATTGTAGTTCTGTGGAAATGAGTCTGAGTCTAGCGTCTGTTAAGTTTCATGTCTCCATCATTGGGAGGAGGGCAGGGTTGACACTGTTAGTCCCATTTTTGTGAGGGTAGAATGAGCACAGAGTGCAAAAGAGGTATCTTACTTATTATATTATATTTTGTCTTTGTTGCATTTATATTAATGATGTGTTACTTTATCACATTTGCCTGTGTTGTTCCTCTCGTTCGTCCAGATGTGACTGTGCCTGCTCAGACTCACCGTCACTCTCTGGAGGATCTGCCGCCGGGTAACTATGACATCTTCATCCGGGCCAACACCGACGCTGGAGGTGGAGCAGCCGGGCCCATCACTAACGTGCACATAGGTGAAGATGGGACCACTGTTATCCCTCGAAGTAGAAACCATGTGTTGCCACGTCTTTAATTTTATGCGTTTGTCTGTGTGCAGGCTCTGAGGAAATTTCGCTACTCATGTGCGCCATCCTTCCTCTCGTCCTGACTTCACTGACACTGGTGCTGATTGCCTGCCTGGCACAGATGTAAGATGTCTGCTTCGCACCAGTAACACCCCTACTCAGAGCTCAGTGTCCTACTTTTACCGCTTTACCTACTTTGCACAAAACAACATGGCTGAAAACATCTGTTTAGTTCATCATCTTATGAAATACATTTTCTCTCTCTCTCTCTCTCTCTCTCTCTCTCTCTCTCTCTCTCTCTCTCTCTCTACCATATTTATCCCAATGAATCAACTTGGAGGGTGAAACAGGAGCTGCGTCAGGACATCCCTGATCCTTTCAACAGCAGCTTGGCCCACTGGACCCCAAAAACCGCTTTGGAGGTAACGTTTGCCATCACATAACACAAACCACAACATTGATACACAAACTACACTTGGCCTTTTAAGAAATTCTTATGGCATTTAGCTTTTGCTAGTAAATATACTTACACAAAAGAAACATAAAAGAGAAGAGTATTAGGACATTCAACAAATCAATCACTTTTAATCAACTGGCCACCAGAACGTTCCTACTGGGTCATTTTTTAAAACTAGATTCTAACTCTTGGATATTAAAGTTGGAAAACAACAGGAAATGGTTTCATTCTGTCAAGCTTTTCTCATTTTGCAAGAGATTCATCAGGCAACCCACAATCAGCAAGATTAACATTTTAACCACTAGGTGGCAGCATAAGTCTTCAGGCCCTTTAAACCTCCAGAAGCGACTGGCCCAGTGATGCAGTCATTACAAAAGCTCAGATACCACGAACAAGAACTGAACTGAATTAATACTGGTAACAAGAAAACTGGTTTCACAAAGATATAAACTTGATGTCCAGTGTGTTACAGTGTCTCTCAAACCAGGAAGCAGATTATTGCCAATTAAGCAGTCAGCTGGAGGAGAACAAGATTTTTTTCAGCCTTACAGCTGCTATAATCTATATTTTTTTTATAAGAATCACAACAACAACAATCAAATGACAGTGTGTAATTCTTTGTGATCAACCAAGAGAGAATTATCACCTGAATCTGCAGCTCTCTCAGATTTTCAGAACATTATCTTACTCTTTTGGAGTACTGTCACCTTTCTCATAGTGTCACTTTGTGCCAGAGCAACTTGTTTCTGCTGATCTCAGGTGGACATAAAAATGTGTAATTCCAGATTTAAAGTGGGGAAAGCAGATAACTGTACATGGCTATATCTAAATATCCCCAAAATAAAATCTGATTTTTACTTTTCCCTCAGATTACGAAGCTACCTGCAGTGGCAGAAAAGACTGAAATCAAATTCTCTGAGGTCGTTTTGGTCGGTGAAAGTGGGCTGCAGAGCTCCAACCTGGATCAGGACTTCACCCGTCACAGCATCTGTTCTCTCCAGATGTATTCCTCTCACCGCTACTCTCCGCTCCAAGTTTCCGAGACTCAGGCGCTCACTCAGACAAAGTGCGCCAAAAGCTCAACCACAGCCAGGACGACCTCCAACACTGATGTCTCCTCCTGCCCCTCCATCTACTCTGACGTCGTCTTCTCTCAGGCTCTCAAAAGTCCTCCCACACCCCTCCTGTCTCCTTCCTTTGTCCAATCCAGTGACTGGCAGCACAGCACTGTCAGCATCACTGACGTTCAGCCCCGGCCAGGTGGAGACAGGGAGCCGTCTGCGTATACGAAGGACAGGAGCATGAATACCATGAGTCCCAATTCACCCCTTTTCTCAGCAGATAAATTGAAAAGCCTCCATCATTTTCTGAGACAGCAAAGCCCAGTCTCTGACTTCAGCAGCACCTCTTATTCCTCCCTTTTCCTCCACCCATCCGCGGTCACATCACCCCAACGTCCTCTTTCTCAAAGCCTCTATAACTCAGTCCCGTCGCTGAAGCCCGACACCTTCACCGGCCCCGAGGCCTTTTCTGACATTTTAACTTCGTCTCTTTCGCCTTTTACTCATTCTGTTTTTGTAGATTTCTCGTATTGCCCCGTTCAGTGTGATCCTTACGTCCCCCCTGCCGTTTAGTTTCATCCCAGGGGAAGAAGACTTTGATTAGTTTGTATTTATTCTAAATCTTGATCAAGGGAACTTTTTTAACGCTTCTCTCCAAAAACATGGAGAGGTTTTGACATTTTTGGAAATACTCTTATTTGCTTCCTTGCAGAGAGCTGTACGAGAAGACCAACATCACCGCCACGTTTTATGAAGCTGAATTGAGACGCCAATTAGTGTAGCTTAGCATAATGACTGGAAATAAAGGGAAACATCTAGCCTAGGTCTACCTGTGCCTATAAACTTCACTAACAAAGATGTGAGCCCTCCTTTGTTTAAACTGCTGGTAACTTCAAATTTGCAGCGCAAACGTAATTCCCAAAACATCAAATTATTACTTTAATTACAACCACGAAGATGAATGTTTATTAACAGTCATCTCCCTCCTTGTTATTTAGTTATAGTTATTGTGAAATTTGTACAGTGTGTTTTTGACATTGTAGTACTGCACACAGTTGGTACATATACTGTGTAGTATGCCTGATCCTGGACTTGAATACTGAGAAATGTAAATAACTAGAAATGCTGCATGTGGCAGTATTTGTGATTTTTTTTTTCATTTTGTGCACCTTTATTTACAGATGTGCTACTACACAGCAAAAAAAACAATAATGTGTGTATGATTTTTACCAGGTGAAAAACTCAAAACATTTATGAAAAGAGGACTTTACATACTGTGTACTTTATATCCATTGTGTCTGCTGGTCAGTTTCTCCTGGTGGCAGCTGTTGATGCAGTTTGTCTCAGCTCTTCCCCTCGACATAGTAATTTTTTTTTCCATGACACACTTGCAGCTTGGACAGCTGCCAGTCAAGCCGTGTTGCTTTGAAAACTCACATACCTCAGATTAAGAACTCTTTTGTCACTAAAATGCTGCTGACTGGAATCTAACCTTACAATGAGCCACCGTTTGCAGCAGTGTTTGTAACTGCAACTTTCTTCAGAGTTGCTGTTTGTGTCACTTTGCATTATTTGTATGTTTGACTATGAAATTTGCACCTGAACCATGATGTAAACATTAAAACAGTATGTGTGCTGTGTGATGATTCGAAATTTGGATTTATCACTTATTCGTCCTGCATAACTTGTGTGTATTCAGCAGAGCACATTGCTTTGATTATGCGTCCTCTAGACTAGAATTTTTTTACTCAGTTTGTATTTGCAGTTTTTCACAGCAGGCCTTTTGACCTGTCTAGCAGGAATAGCACAGGTATTATTTATAATTATGATGGTTCTGTTCAAATGTCCTGATAATGCACAATACCAGGATGCTGACACAGATGCGGATGAATTGAATTCAGCCATTGTTAAATGTTGTCAAATGTGACAGTTCAAAATGTCCTCTGAAAAAACAAAACAAAACAAAAAAACTGAGTGCAACATATCACTTGTGCCAAGAAAAGAAATAGAAGAAATAGACTGGAAGTTAGAAAAATGAAAATACTACATATAAGCATTTATACAAGATCAAAGAGTTATGTGGTGATTTTTCTCCCACAAGTGCTGACTTGAGTTGATCACTTTTTATGTCTGTATCATGGAGGCTTTTCTTTCTGCAGGGAAAATAAAATAAACAGAGAGACGGAGATAGGGGCGATAAAAAATACTTAGTCAAACGTGTGTTTTCAGTCATAATTATAGACAGCAGCTTCTATAGTGTGGACATAAATAAGAGACACCTCAGTGGATAAAGGCATATACTGTCCAACAATCAGTGTGAATAGACTGCAAATACTTTTTGACCCTGCCGGAAAACAAACTTGTTAGTTTTCACTCCCCAGTTGAGACCTCTGCTGTTAAACCTAATATTACTATATATAAAACATCATTAGAAGAATAGAAAGGAGTTGTGAAAAGTTTAAATGTTAACCATGGCTTAATTTCCCTGCCCAGAGGACAGAGAGAAAAGAGAAAATATGTAGAAATAAAGGGAAAAAAGGGGTGGGAAGAGAGGGAGGGGGTATTCACTTCACTGCACTTCACTTCACTTCACGGGGGGGTGGATCTCGAATCCAAATCCTTTGTGAACCAGCTTTGTTTCCCCCTTTGCGCGCTCTTCTCTTTGTGCGCCTCCGTGCGTAAAAAGAAAAAAAGGGGCAGGACAAAGAAAGAGAGAGAGAGAGAGGGGACGTCCTCTGCTGCTCACCTGAGACAGCGCGGCGTGCAGACAGACAGACAGACAGGCAGGCAGGCAGGCAGACAGGTACACAGGAGCCGGAAGAAAGAGTGAGCAGGTCGACTGGTCCCGCTGGTCCGCAGTGACTCCACAGATCTCCGCGCTGCGCTGCGTCCTGCGCCAATTCCGCCAAAACGCGCATTTATTCATGAAAGCGGAGCAAACATGACGGAGCAAACCAAGAAGCTGATCCTGGTCGCGGTGGATATCCTCTGCGTCTTAGTTGGTGAGTGGCTGTCACCCTTGTTTTCTCTCTCTTCCCGACAACATGTCTGAAAAACAAAGAATAACATTGCCATTGTGGTCAGTGGCTCATCCGATGCGCTTCAGCTTGGAGCTGGATGATCAGAAACGCCAGTCAAAGATGATATAATGGGGGGGAAATGTGCTTCTGAGGAAAAGTTTGCACGGTGAGGTGTGGGATTGCTCAACACAAACACACACACAAACACACACACACACACACACACACACACGATATTAGATTAGGTTACAGGTACTCCACTTGTTGGGGACTTTCTGCAGGATAAACATTAGAGGAAATTCACCACCTGCACTTGAAAAAAAACACGCAAACTGTGTCCTGTTAGAGTTGAGACACGATTTGAATTGGCAGTGATTTTTTTTTTTTTTTTTTTGCAGCACAGTGAAACAGCACAAGTCATCATTGGACTCTATCTTGTTCAAACAGGCCAAGCAGACTCTTTCCCAACACTGAGTTAAGAGTGCTGCAGAGCACAAGAAGCTGTTAAGAAACTGATTTCTTCCCTGAAATCATTCTGGGTTAAGTTAGGACATATCCTGTCTTATCTCGCTATCTGGCTTGGCTGGGGTGAACATTTTGAATTCATCAGATTTTGACAGGTAGCATTGGTTTGTTGTGCAGCAGTAACCCCAAAGTGTAGTTTTTGCATGTCCAGCAGTCTCTTTTGTTTTTTTCACAGCTAGTTGAATGGTTTCATGCTTTCTGCATATTCTTCTTCCTGTACCCTTTGCACTTTTTTTTTCTTTTTTAAATTCAGGTTAGAAGGAAGAGCAAAGACCATTGTCAATGAATCTTTCTCTGTGACAGTTAAAATCCTGTTTTGGAAACTGAAGACCAGGTGTGTGTGTGTGTGTGTGTGTGTGTGTGTGTGTGTGTGTGTGTGTGTGTGTGTGTGTGTGTGTGTGTGTGTG
>JBAJHX010000115.1:7338940-7367258 GCA_037176925.1 Amniataba percoides
TATATATATGGATGGAGTGACAAAACTTTGAAGGCTGAATGTTTTCCACTTTGTTGCTTGATGTGGTCAGATATGATGTGTTTTTACCTACACTGGAGCTCGATAATATCTGCCTGTGGTTTTCCTCTGCAGGTATCTCTGAATTTACTGTCTTTAGAAGATATGCATGTGTTAACCACGGACTGCTTCAACTATATACATGACAATGTATAGTGCTAACATTTTTATTATGTTTATAACTACTGTTTCTAATAAATTGTGTAGCTTTTTAAAAATGTATCACCACTATGTTTTTTTCTAAGACGTTACAGTGAGCTGGCAACATTGTTCTGGATGATTTTATTTTTAGATTAACTTCCCCTAAAAGGAAGGCCAAAGACAAACGGAGATGTTACTGGGACATTGTCGTCCGATAAACCATCATTTTATTTCCTGCTTCCTTGTACCTCGAGGTCTTGTGGAGCCACAGGTTCTCTTCTTACACAAACTAAACACATCTTTGTGGACCTCTTCCTTCCGTCTTTATAACAACAAGTGTAACCTATTGTGAAACTGCACATAATGTAATCGTTTCGCTCAGCCTGTTGGTTCTTTTTGTGTAGATTTTTCCATAAATATAGGTCAGCATGTCGTCTGCGAGTCCCTACTTCAACAGCAAGGAGAGAAACAAAAAAAAGTGGGCTTTTTGTGGTAAAGGGAAGGATGTTTCTTTTGTTTTCTTTGAATTATTCAACCAGGCTTTGCTGTGTTGTTGATGTGATACATAACACAGTGACGCAGGGTTCGTGTTCAGACCTGCTGCTGACGGTTGTGAGATTCCTCCGTGCCAAAGGAATGGGGCTGGTGGGGGAAAAAACAAACAAAAAAAAGGCCCCAAATTTTTTTTTTTCTTGTCACAGGTGTGATTCTCCCTATGGGAGGACTTCTATTATAGACACATGCCAATATCTGCTTTAAATGGTCATACCCCATTTCTCGACAGTTTCCAGTGTACATGTACTGGTATTATAACCATGCAGATTGTGTTGGTTTAATTTGTCTACTCTCAGCATCCACATCAATGAACAATTAAACATCTTTTTCTAGAGAAATCGTCTGATTAATTTGAATAATCCACACAATTTGTTAGAACTAGACGGATAAAACAGCCACATCAATAATCACAGTGTAAGCAGTATATCAGCAAATAAGCAGCAAGACATTTCAGTACGAAAACGCAAAATATGTTAGATTAATCAAGAAACAATTAGTCCATAAGAGAGGACTGAATTTGGCAATGGTAGTATATATTATATACAAGCAAGCTAATTAGTTGGTATAATTTAGTGTTTAATGCTTTGAACACCAAACAATTTCCATTCACCTCCATTTTTCTTGGGTGGCGGGAGAAATTAGAAGAAATTTGGATATTTTAATTCTGCATTGATTGTCAGTTGTATTTCTCTTTTTTAAATAACACCTGTTTGTATAAAGTGGAAACTTAATTGCCTTATTGAGTGGAAAGCAAAGAGTTCACTGACACATGAAGCAGAGTAACATTTTCATTGGTATTTCTGTACAATGAGAGGCCAGCATTCTCTGCACACTCCACTATGATCATCAGCCAGCCGCCACCTATGTCTGATCAACGTTTGGTGATTGCAACTGAGACTATAAAGCTGGAAACTAAAACAATGAGCTGATGCAGGATGCAAAAAAATGTATAAAAATGAGGGAAAATGCAGCCACAGGTAATGATTTGCTTTGGGTTATCCACTGTGAGCGACATCCTTTCACATTACTTCATCATCACTTGCTGATGTAAAAACACTGATCAGAGCAGCTTTAAAGCCAAAAGTTTAATGCCCCATTTTAAATGTAGCACAATAGCTGGATGCTGACTCATCCAGGCAGAGAGTTACTAATCCGATAGGAATTTTGTGACTCTTCGGCTTTTAATTACACTGTGACTCCGCGTGTCCTTGTGTAACGAGATTCATTCTTTCAAAACGCCAGTCTGAGTCAACCAGTAGTACCGAATCTCATACAGGAAATAATTTCATCGAGTTCCAGAGTTGACCTACAAACGAAACTTTTGTCTTTTTTATCAGGCTCACAGATGTTACAGAGCGGCATTGAGGATATTTTGTGCCATTTAATGTTGCATTTTTGTCCTTGCTTTAGTCTTTCGCCTCCCTCCACACACACAGACAGTTACCGAGCACAGACAAAGTACCACTCTCAATCACGTCTTTTATTTGTAAGGCACCAGAGAAGCTTCCTTACTGCTAAAAGGTTGATTCATTCTCATTAGAGTACACAGTTGCTTGTTTACATCTTTGTGTTGTTGTTGTTGTTGTTTTCTTTTGCCCCAAGTATCTTAAAATGAGACTGTGTTCATAAACACATTAAACTGTCTTTTTTTTTTTGTTTGCACCAAAAAAAGAAAAAAAAAGATAAAACATTTACAAACCTAGAAAACAATGTTAAGTGTTACTGCCTACTGAGAGAATGGGAGAAAAAACAGGGGGAAAAAAAACAAAAACGACATGGTATACAACATTGTGCCTCTCTTAACTGTAGGCTCGTAATGCACACATACAACACCAAATCTTCCATGATACACACACGTTAAAAAGCAGCTTTGAAACATACAAAAATGCTTTAAAAAATATGTATATTGATATATTCATATGTATACAAATTGGCCCTTCACAGCAAAAAACAAACACACATACCATTCATATGTCTGAGTTTTGCCAAAAGAGGTTTTCTACAGAGACCGACGTCAGCATAAAGAGCGCAAAATGACCAAGTGATCTGTTCTGGCACTCGATACATTGAGGTCAAATCTCCGGGGAGGAGAAAATCTTCAGCTCCCCAAACACTAGCACAGACAGGAAGAAGAAGAAGAAGAGAGAGCACTGAGCCACAACTTAAGTGCTTTTCAAATCAAAATTTAGAGGGGAATAAAAAAGGTTTAAGCTCGGACGTGCTCAGGTGTTTTTAAAAAAAAAAAAAAAAGAAAAGAAAAGGTGGGTTGTCAAAGCTCTAGAAAGCGCTCACATTTACAGGGGGAGTAACAGCGTGAGTGACACCCGCAGCCTGCAGATGCACAGGAAATGAAGATGGAGAGAGAGAGCAGCAGTGACGATGAGGTGGACGCGGCACCGTGACCTGCACATCTCTGAGTAGGTGTCAGTCTTTGTGAATTTACTGATGATCGATGAGAGAGCGCTGCTGCCCTCTGCTGACCAAAATATGAACAGTACTGACTGAACTACACAGTGTAGCTGATATGTTAACCTTTATAGTGTGTTGTTTATGCAGTTAGCATGAAAGAAATCAACACACTTAACAGTTTTATAAGAAATTCAGTCCGTTAGAGGTCAATTAAACTGCGACTTTAGAAAGTCAGTGTGTCAATTAAGTTCGGCATCCAACGCTCCTGAAGCTGTGTTATCACCATGTGCTCTAAGTTTGAATTATTTCTAGGAGAGCACAACATCTCCTACATTTATTTTGTGCATCGCATTATTGGATCATATAGTCCATAGTCAATAGTCAAAAATCAAGTTTTTTTTTTTTCTTTTCCCAAGGCTGCTACTGTTTTGAGTTATTTGATCACTTCTCCAGGATGAACACGCCACTCATTCAAAGCCTGCTTGGTCTCAGAACCAGTTAGTGCTAGAAAAGAACTAGTTTGTGTGTCACATGTCGTCCGACAGCGTCACGAGGCAAAAGCGTTTATAGCCGTTTCGACCAGCCTCACTTTAAAGCGGGGTGTGAAGCCGACTGTCATGGAGAAGGGCGGCGATAATTGCTTAAATATGGAGATTATGGCGTGCATTTTAAGGCTGTCTCAAGGTCATTCACAGTGTGGCGCACGTTCGTCCACGTGAAAAGTGACAGAAAAAGAGAGTTCAGTTCAAACCCTGGATACTTTTTTACAGTTTCAGAAACTGATAAAAATGGTCAGATACTGCAATTACAATTAAGACATCGAAACATGTTGGGGGGCACCAAGTAGTAGTTCTGATTAAGTATTTTTAGTAGATTTCAAATCCATACTACATACAAATCCTAACTTGTTTTTAATACCTATTCCAATAATTAAAGTGGATTTTTTTTTTGCAACATGTGTTTTAATGTTTTTTTGTGGGAACTTGTTTGCCGATGCTTACAGAGCTTTAGCAACTCACCCAAGACGCATTCTTCATTAAAACAATGGGAAAATTTAAGAAAAGAAAAAAAAAGGGGGAGGATCTTCCCCTGACAATCACATATATGTTAAACAAGACAGGTGCTTGATACAGTCTCAGTGTAAATTGAGGTGTGCTAACTTACAGAAATACAGTACACATATGTCTTTTTTACGGCCGGTTCTGAAGTTTAGATCCTGTTCAAGTTTGTCTTGGTCAGTTAAAGAGTGGACCAGCACGAGGAAAGGGCAGGAGAAGGGGAGGGAGCTTGAAAATATAAAAAGGTGCTTTAAGAAAAAAATGTTAAATTAAACAAATGTTTTCTTCTTTCCAATCACATTCACTCGAGCACACACAGACACATTTTGAATGTCTAATTAGCCTGTCTTTAACTTCACGAAAACAACATGTCAAAATAAAGTCCTTTTTTTTTCAGAGCTTAAATTCTTGTCATTTAAAGACGAGTCACGGTCCGTGCCATGTAGCGTGCAGCTGCAGCAGCAGCTAGGCCTATGAAACACAAATTAACCCCCAAAATGGGTACACTACCATTTCTACAAACTATAGGTTTTAAATGTAATATAATCCCATTTCTTTGGGATTGAGGTACAACAGCTAAGGTAACGCATCCAGTGGTTGGTCATATGAAGAAAAAAGGAAATGGTGAAAAGTTGCATTTGAAGGGTCTGAATGCACCTGACAACTGAAATGTCCCTTTAATAAACATCACATTAAACATCAGACTAAGATTTAATTTGGCTCCAAGTACATAAATGACTGTCCTAACAG
This sequence comes from Amniataba percoides, assembly GCA_037176925.1. NCBI lineage: Eukaryota > Metazoa > Chordata > Actinopteri > Centrarchiformes > Terapontidae > Amniataba > Amniataba percoides. The sequence goes on from JBAJHX010000115.1 coordinate 7,343,911, forward strand.
CTCCAGTCAACATTTTTAATTCTGAACAAAAAGCTGATGAAGCTATAGTACATTTTCGGAGGCAGGAAAGGACTTGAAGGGAACTGAAATGTTGTTAAAACTGCTTACAATGACTGGCAGACAGGGGCCAGCGAGAAACAATCAGAGGGGGCTAAAGAGGACATGAATGAAAAACACTGAGAACAGATCTGATAACAAAAAGTAAGAAATATAAACCTGTGAGAAGCAGATCCATGTCAGGGACGCTGCTGTTAGCTTTCATCCTCAGCTCGCACTCCAAACGGGAAAACATTTATCTCGGTTAAGCCTTACAACGGTGGCTTACACTAAAAAAAGCATCTATTTTAAAGTCTAGAAGCCTGAACTGAGTCTATTACCACTAAATAATAAGAACATTGAACTTTCACTCTCAGCCATCCGGCAATTTCTTTCTCTGCACGTCCGAAAGTTTCACCTCCGCCTTCTCTGCTCGTCATCATCCCTGCAGTTACACCTCTACATCAACACTCAGCAGACAGGCAGCCAGACTTACATCAATCTCCATTTACAGTTACACTTTTACCTTTTCTCCCCCTCCCACCCCCCACCCCCAACACCTCACAAACCCACTTTCCAAACCTCCTCACTGCATCTGCACTAGTCTGACTTGTCCCCGTCCTCGCCCCGGGGCGCTCTCTCCGCGGCGTCCCGGGCCTTGTCTTCCTTCACCGCCTGGGCTTGGCCGTGGGAGTAGTTGGCCAGGATGGAGGAGAGGGACAGCAGGCCGGAGCTGGAGGAGACGGCGGGCAGGGTGGGAGGAGTGAGGCCGAGGGGCAGCGGGGTCACAGGCAGGGCCAGACCCTGGAGCTGGGACAGGTGTTGCACCTGGAGCTGTTGCTGGAAACGCAGAGAGGGTAGAGACACCGTGAGCTCACACGTTAGAGCTTCTGCTTTATTCAACTCTGTGTTGTAATGATTTAATTTCCATTTCTATTAACATTAATATTGATGTTTTTCACTAACATCGATATTTTGGTCATTATTACACCGCATGACTTTGGTGATTCTTTTGTCAGAATTTTTTTTTAATGTTAACTGTCTTCGAATGAACCAATAAATAAATAAATGCATAGTTTAAAAGAGTTTTACATAAATACACTTAAATGAGTTTAATATGAACCACAGAATATGGATTGTGATGTGTGATATCTGTGATCACTGTAAATCTGACATAACTTGAAGGATAATTTGTCTCTTTTTTGTGTTTGAGGATGTTTTTTTTTTTGGCATTCAGTCCTGGACACACTAAAAAGCAGCAAGTCAAAGGTAATGCATAACATAAGTGGTGCTATAAAACTGATTTTGACAACTATCATAACTCGCAAGCTATAATAGTTTTTTTTCATGTACAGATAATTTTCTCACTATTACCAATTATCAAATTATTCTGTGAACCAGAAATGTATCACTTTCTCTATCCTATTAAGAAACTTTTTATACAAAAAGAACTCTCATTAAAACTAGAAGTGTTTCATGTTATAACCTGATAAGTAAAATAATGAGAAACTTGATGAAAAAGCTTCACTCGGCACATGAGGAGTCGCTGTGCGCTGCTGACTTTCTATTTCCTTTGATTTGGTTTTTACGTCATGTTTGGGTTCATAAACTATCTACGACCACCCGCAGGGTGAAAAGCCGCCACTCGTCTATAAAGCTCACCCGTATGATGGAGTTCATCTCTGGGGGCGTGACTTGCTTGGCTCTCTCTATGGCGCCCATGACTTGCTGTTGATGCTGCAACAAAAGGAGGTGACACGAGGTCAGACACAACTTGACGAAGGAAAACGTCTGCACATCTTCAGCGACGAGAGAGGACAGGTCACAGTACAACTCTGGAGGAAAGTCAGGCACTTGAGATTCAGATTTTATGTTAAGGAAGGAAAATGGTTTAATTACATGGCCTGACCCTGAGCTGTTTATGATTAGCCAACAAAACATTCAGCTCTGCACAGTCTCAGTTGGACGTATTCACAAAGTTGTGGGCGTCATTACCTCTTGTGACAGGTAAGGCAGCACCTGAGCACAGATGCCGTTCAGTCTCTTCACTATTTCAGCCTGAGAGGAAAAAAAGAAAGAGAAGGAAAAAACAGTCAGAGGAGGAAACTACAAGCTCAAACACTAAAAGAAGTGCTTAGTATATACAAGAGTGATTACCTGTTTGTGCATTTCAATGTTCAGGCCGTAGGACATTTCATAGTACTAAAAAATACAGAAAAAGCATCATTATAAAGTGATAATGACTGTACATATTTATACATTAAAATGCTTTATACATTCACACACACATTGCATGGCCTCTAGAGCAAGAAAAAAATCCTACACTTTCTTATATGCACATATATTATACATATGTACTGAGAAATGTGGATGTCATCGTCATGTGATCTGTAATTGATCTTTGGCTATCAATGAATCTTTATAGCATATATCCTTTACTGATCATGTGGTGAGTAAATCTGAGGAGGCCGCTGATTATGTGCGACTGAACTAATAAACGGAGACGATCTGGACATTCCTGGCCTGTGCTGGAATTTTTATGCCTACACTGACACACTGAGTGACTTTGGTTTGGTACGTTACGGGAGATCGGATAATGACGCACAGTCGGATCTCGTTTGACTCGAGTTTTAAGAGACACTTACCATGATATAGTGACGCTGCATCTCCGACTTTTCGGAGGCCAGTTTATCGCACTCCAACTTCAAACTGAGTAGAAAGAGAATACAAATATCAAATAACAGATGTCATTTGGAAGACAAACATATGTATCCATTTCACTTGAGGAAAAGTTAAAAGAAATAGCTCCATATTTAAAATATACATACGAGAGTGTTGTCGATCCTCTCCTTTACCTCTCAGCTATAGAAGCGAATGAGCGTATTTCTTAAAATGTCACACTTTTAACTTCAATGAACATACAACAAGTATCCCTAAAAATTTGCAGTTGTTTGCAGTCACGTGCTTCTGATGAGGCACAAAAGCCAGATGCAGACAGGAAGCGAAAGGCAAAAAAGCCTGAACTGTGCTTGTTTAGATGATGTTCAGTTACTTTTCCTTTGACAAAGTAGTCACTGCACACGTGCATCATCCGACACCGTTCTGCCTGAACCACAGGCGGAAGGTTCGCAAGCCATTTCTTATGCAGATTGTGGTCTACTTTTGGCATTGTTCAGTCATGTGAAAGACTGTGGAAAATCTCGGTTTGATCGATGTGAGCAGCCGCAGACAACGCAAACATTTCGAGAGCTGTACATGTTGCCAATGCAATCCAGCAACAATATACTACAAAATAAAATTAACTTTGAAGTACAAAATACCAAAAAACAACATCTTACTGATATCAGCCAATGACACAATTGTGAAAATGCAGAAGCAAAATACACTAAATTTAAAGACAGATCGATGTGTAGACAGTTAACGTGATAACAAGGTATTTCTATGAAGGATTGCCCTGATGCTTGAAACCCTACTCAGTGTAAGATGCATTTCAAAAAAGCTGCCTCAGATGGAGCTATTCCACATGGGTCAGCTGCATTTGCCATCAGAACCATGGGAAAATGTCTCAAACTGAAGTTGCATTAAGTCTGCGTGTGGCTGTGTCAGCTGCATACCTGTGGTACTGTGCTTGGAGGAACTGGAACTCATCCTTGATGCGGTCACAGGAGTCAGAGGTGGTGAACTTGAGGGGTTGACTGGACTGAGAGGACGCCTGAGAGGCAAAACAACACCGTCCATTTTTATACATCTCGTACAAAACGCTTTCACACTCACAAAAGATCGCAGCATCCACAGAAGAAACATCACTCCGGACGCACTGATTCCATCTGGCTTGTGTGTGTGTGTGAGCGATCCGCTGCTGATAAAATGCGCGTCTTTCATCGAATGTGTGCTTGGGTTTGTTTAGAAACAGCAGCTTGACCTTTGAGATTAACCCTTTGAGAGGATAGTTAAAATGAAGGTCAGCGCAAACTGGGCTTCACGTCTGAGCGCGAGAACACGCAGCATAAAATGAGATAAATGAGTTTGGTAATAGTACACTCCCATTAACCACGGCTCAATTATCTGAAGATTTATTCCTCATCTGTCTTTAACAAATTGATATGTGACATCTGTCTTGGCAAAAAAAAAAAAAAGGCTGGCCCCCACCCACTTTTTCAGGACTGCAGAGCCTGGGTGATTGAGGAAATGTGTTTACAGAGGGACGAGATTAAAGTGTGCCCATGCTGACCATATGTGAGAGGTATTTAGAGGCAGCATTAGAAGTCGGGATATGTATAGACTACACTTAAATCATCAGTCCAAAGCTTTAATCCAGGGTTTATCTAATGCCTTAAACCTCATTACTCTCTAAATAAGTGGCACAAGGGCAAGAGGTTTCCAGCAGGATTATGAGACTGAACACAGAGGATGGAGTTACCCGGTTGCGCAGAGGTCGAAGCTCTGCGTCCGAAATGCACAGCGCACTGGTGTAGTGTGGGAAATGTTTGACAGAGGCATGTGTAGCTATTACTCTTGCACTTTGGATATTAAAGAATGAAATAATTATCTGATTTAATCGAGAAGAGCTGCAGAAATCTGTCAACTTTTAATAATGAAAATAATTTTGACTACAAATTAAGCCATTTGTCAAGGAAGAGATGTTAATTATTCACATTTTCCTGCTTCTAATGTGTCACCATGAACTGCATTTCTCAGTTGTATATCAGCAGAAATCAGGATCTTTGGATTTTTAAATTTTGTTCTGACAAAACAAGTCATTTGAGGATGTCTCATTTGGACTCCGGCAAATCACTTTCCATTGATTTTCTGACATTTTCTAAACTGAACAAATCTATTAATCATAAAATAACTGACAAATTGGTCAGTAATGAAAATAACTTACAGCTCCCCAAAAAACAAATAAAAGTTTGGAGAAGTTAACAACACAGTGAAGAGTTCCTGTAAAAACCAACAACGGTTTGAAGCTGGTCCAGCGTGTTTCTGCGGGAAGATCTCTGCTTCAGAAAGGGGAACAGCAGTCACATGCTGAAAGTACCCAACAGGAACATATATATGATTTTTTTAAGACAAATATTTCACATGTAGCCTGATATTACACCCTGTGGGAGATTGTTTGCAAGTGTTTCTTCGGTTAATAGCCTCAGCGCTTTACAAGTTGATAAACTTAAGTTGTTTGTTTCCTCACACCAGCAGACTAAAATCCAAAAGATATTCAGGACAAAGAAAACCAGTATATATTCACAATGGGCAAGCTGGAACCAGCAAATATTTAGGATTTTTGCTTGAAAAAGGAACTTCGTTGTTTTATCGATTGTCAAAATAGCTGCAGAGTAAACTGATGGATTAAGCCATCGACAATAGTTTTTATTATATTGATTATCAGGTCATCATTTTAGTATTTTATTTTATTTTCTAAAGATAAAATACCCCACATATTTTGGTCCCCACTTCTCCAGTACGCTGCTTTTCTTTGGTTTGTACAGTATCATCAACAACTGAATATCTTTGGCTTTTGGTATGAAGATGAGCAAGCGATTCGTTGTTATATCTAGTAACTAAATCAATAAAAGAAGGAATAATGAAAATAATTGTTAGTTGCAACCCTGTTCATTTCATCTGCACACATTTTCACCAAATATTTGCACTCATCGGCATGTAAACTACTGTAATAAGACCCTCAATCTTTATTGTTTTTTATTTGTAATGGTGAAGTTGTGTCTAATTTCATGTGCCTCTCTTTCTTAACTTTTTAACCATTTTTTCACCTCACATGCCAATAAATGCATCTAGTTTTTACATGACCTCTTAGACTGCTCTAAGAAAAATAAATCTGCTGCAGATTTTCTGAGTCATTCGTCTCATTTTGCTTTAGATTCACTCCTTAAAAAGCTGTTCTCTTTAACAGCAGATAAACTGAAATTCAGTGCAATATTTGCATTGTAATTCAATCATTTCAGAGATAAAACCGACCTCACTGATGCAAATCTTCCACTACATGTCTTGCATTGTTTTAATCAAATGTCAGCATATAAATCTATAAAGCTATGAATGCATTTAGCTAAGTACACTTGCTGCCTTCTTATATTTAAGCAGTTTGCTTTGTTGACAGCAGGAAACAGCGAATAAAAACACAATAACTCAACTCCTGTTAGCTGTTTTGACCAGCAGCTAGCTTGAGGCGGACGTTTGTTTTGCAGCCAAACTCGAGTTAAACGAGTCTAAAAGCTCGCATCTGCACCGGTTTTTATTTCATTTCCTCCACGGTGCCGCCGCCAAACCGCGGTGAGGAGGCGCGGCTGAAGAGCACCGTGAGGCGGGCTGACAGCGAGCAGCAGCCGGCGGGGCTACGGTCAGCTGTCCGCGGCTAGCTAGCGTTAGCCCCGCCGGTTAGCTCCGCTTCCTACCGGGACAAGTTGAGCCGGACAACTTACCGAGTGCCTGGATTGAGGAAACATCATGTCAGCAGTGTGTTTTCGCCGTGTTTCTGACCGAGGCTAGGCCGGCTAAGCTAACAGGTCCCCAGGTATTATTAAATGGTCGGAGACGCTGTTCGCACTTTGTACTCTGTCATCGTTCAAAATAACGCGAGCTAACGTCAAAGCAGCCGAGTCCGTCCGCCTCCGCGCTCCGTCCCGCCGGGATCAGGCTCAGGCCGTCTTCAGGGGATTTTTTTGGTTTTTTGTTTCTTTTTCTTGGGATAGCGTTAACGTTACACCTCCCCGGGGAAACCCTGGATGTTGACACATGAGCCCCCGACTTTCCTCTGCTCCGAGGAGAAGAGCAGCATCACCCGGAAACCAAACCGAGTGGCGGAGGAGCGGGCGCCCCGTGTGACGCAGAGCTGAACTGACGCTGCTGCCGGCGGGCGGGACCGCAGCTCCGGGGGGGAGGGGGGGTCCAGCACTGATAGAGGACGGTAGAACTGTAGAACTGCACCTGTGTTGGAGGTACTTGGAGAGCAGGGCAGCCTCTGGGGGGGCAGAGGTGCTCAGAGTGGAGGTATTTTTGGGACCAGATCTGCTGGGGTACCAGAGCTACTGAGCCACCAAAGATGTGGGAGCCAGAAGTATGCAGGGGCCCTCTTTATGTAAATAATTGTAAATTAAAAGTAAAATGAGGTGACTTATTTTTTAAATGCCATTTTCATTTCATTAATTAGTCCTATTTGATAAAATTGTCAATATATCTTGGCAGTAAGAGCAGCACTATACTGAACAGACGAATCAGGCGCTTCTGAGGCCGATTAACAAGGGTCCACTGCCCAGGTCAAAAACAGCCAGCCAGTTATGGGTATGTTAAGGGTATGCCACAAATACGGTAAAGCAAATCCCTTGATCTATCTCTATAAAATACTTTACAGCACCAGCATCACGTCCCTACAGCTCCACCCAGCTGAGAATGAGGAAAATACTAAATACTGCACAAACAAAATGTTCAGATTTTGGGGCTGCAGTAACTTAATGAGAAACCCAAAGACTTTACACTGAAAAACATTTCGCTTTAAGCTCAAGCCAGCTGTACTGAAGCCAAAATATACTAACATGATATATAAATTTAGGTGTAATAACAGCATGAACAACTAATCTTTACTATCATAGACTGTGCAGCATTGATAGACAGCAGGATCTGGAAGCTGTCCAAACTGTAGTCTTACAAATTCAGTTACAGCAGGACAACTAGACCGTGAAAGATATTTGATCAATTAAACAAACAAAATCACCTAAACCAACAGAGCAAAGGAAGTGATAATAATAATAATAATGATGTGACAAGGGAAAATAAATGATAGTTTTGTTAAATTTTAAACATTAGATCCTTGAAAATATAATACTGATAATACAAAATGAATAGCAGATACATGTTTAAAGATACTGGGTGTTTACTGTGATGTGTTATATCATAACCACAACACAGCAAATGACCTAAGACTTCCACACCTACACCTTCAAAACATACAAAGTCATAAAACCCACTCGACACACACAGCATGAGCAAGTATAGGAACAAATTTATTTCAATTTAAAACAGATACCTTGTCATTATGTTTCTCTCTTAGAAGGCGGCAATGATCATAAGTCATGTTCATGTTTGAATGAGGATCAGGCAACAGTGGTTGAAACAAATACATGAAACACATAAAAAATATGGCAAGAGTTATGTAAATCAATAATCGATAATAACCAACTGATTGAACCCCCTTCATCGAGGGCTCTGCTTCAATGAAAACATCAAAGCCCTCACTTCCAACACAAAATAAACAGCACATGCAATTATAATTACAGTTTCTTAAAAAACAGCAGATTATCTTTTAAATCTTCAATCTTAAATACAGAATAAAGTCTTTGTGTGTACTTAATCATCTATCCTTTTAGTCTCCGGTGTGTTTTATTTAAAAAGGGGGACCATCTCAGGTGGTGGTCCTTTGATGATGACCACAGCGTTGGCACTTAGAGAGAGCCTGGCTCTAGAGAGAGTGGGGTTGGCACACTCAGTATAATACATAATTTACATTTGGTTTACATACAAAATAAAGAAAAGAAAAAAAAAACAGCATTTTATACACCACTACACAATTGACCTTCAGGTTTCATTGGAGTGAGGAAAAATAAATCAAGTGGTCCTAAATAATAGTGTTCTGGTAATGTTTAAAAAAAAATCATACAGGAAATGAAACACACACACACTCACACTCACACAAAAAGGGAACAAGATTTAAGTTTTGAATATGCACCGACTCCACCGCTGATGTCCAAAAGATAAGTTTGATTCCACTTATTCTGACAAGCCCACAGGAAGGGACACCACACGACCACGGCCACAAAAAAAAAAAAAAAAACAACCTTGAGGGGCCCGGCAACACCAGCTTTCATTATTCAAGGCAATGAAAGGCAATAAATAAGTGTTGTAGTTAAAAACAAAACAAAAAACAAACAAACCCCAGTCTCTTGACTGGTTGTTTCTCAAGAAAAGGGACACAAATGAAAGAATAAGAAGGAGATTTTAAGGTCCATACAGACTTCCTTCCCTCTTTCCGGCTCACATATGTCGAGATTAAATGTGTCCAAGGAAAAATAAAAAAACAAACAAAAAAAAAACACGCTGTGCAACAACTGGGCCGCTGACACACTACCAAACCCACACTAACAGTCAGTCGGCCTGTCACCGTGTGCCAGAGTTGTAGTGTCAAGTCTAATAATACGACATGGCTCGTCACCATTAAAGTGAGCTGCACTCAACACACAGTAAATCTGAACACAACTACTGATAAATACTCGGGTATCCATACTGGTATATCGCTCCACTTCAGTACTGGCATCCGGACCCTCTTTATGACAGCAGTCTGACGGTTTTGGCCGCCTGCTTCTTCGCTCAAAAGGTTAGTGTCTTTTTCAGCTGACAACAATGGCAGTTAAGGACCACACTGGCGTTAAGAAACAAAGAAAAAATAATAATTTTGCCCCATTAACTTGGATGGTGTTCAAACTCTAAAGTCAGTTTTTAAGATTGAGTCCCCATTCTTTTCAGCAGCCTTGGTGTCTGTACATCAGAGCACATCAACCTAAAAAGCGACGTGAAACTGGGAACTGAGAACACAGACCTGCAAAACCTCATCTTACTGATAACTCCTGTACGTTTTAGTGTTTGGGTCTTGGCCAGATGTGAAACATATTATAAAATGTAGCGTTTCCTGTCAGTTACATTAATTCAGTTGCTTCTAACGCAGTCATTAGTGCCACAACAACCCTCAGTCTCACATTGTGTATGAAAAAAAAATATTCCAAATGGCGGTATACAGATTTAAAATAAATAATTAAAAAAAAATTAGAGCACTTGTATCAGGAGTGAAATGGTGCGTCGTGCAAGAAATTCAAATTCACATCATCATGTTTAGTGTGATTTTATGTTTACAGCATTCAATTATTAAATCTGTCAGCGCATCTTTGATCACAATAACAAAAATGTTGGAGAGTTTTGGGCACCATCGTTGTGACGACTCCACAACAACATAAGCTTGACAGAAAATTTATAAAGAGGTGACTAAACATCTACTGTGGTGTGTCTCAGAATCGCATTTTCAAACCATTGTGGCCTGAACTGAAACCAACCATTGCGTGTAAAGTAGGAATCACTTTATGAACTGGAGAGATGGTCAAAAACAAAAATATGAGAATTGGAGTTAAACATGCAAAGCCACAAGCTTGGTCATTACTTGGCTATCAGCTAGAAGTCAAATACTTGGAGGGGGTGGGGGCATGCAATACTCATCCTGGTAGTAGTGTCTTTAGTGTTAAGTTTTTCTACACTGCATGATGTACTACAGGTAACACTGCGATACCAACGCAAACAAACAAGTAGCAATGAAGGTCAGAGCCAGATACTGGGTTCACTTAATTCAGGAAGGGCCAGATACACAAAGAAATACGGAAAGAAAACTGCTTAGTGTTGGTAAACTCTCTACACACACACCTTACGTTTGTATTAACACCCTGCCTATACTTCTTATACTGCAAGTAATTTCCATTTACAAACAAGGATTAGTAGTGGATGACTTGGTTCACTGTGGTCCTGTACTCCACTCCCCGCTGTCTGATGCCTGATGCACTGTGATAGCCCTTAATGAGAATGAAGGATAAGTCACCTGTAGAAAAGGTCAAAGACCAAAAAAGTATATCTGCACTTCACTGGCACTATCAAAGCAAGCCTCAAAAAACTGGAAATTAACGATGCAAAAAACCAACAACTGAATTTTCTGTGTTAAATTACAAATAGCAAGCATGGACCGCATGGGTCTTCAATCACTGATTAAAAAAAAAAGTCCACCTACGTTCATACTGTACATGTTTCTAGGTATGCATTACAGCGCTGCGTCTAAACAGAGAGGAAATACAAGTTTCTTTTCTTAAAAAAAAAAAAAAAAAAAAAAAAAATCAAACAAAACAAATGTGAGGGCTCTTAAAGAAAATCAAACAGTATTATCATGGATGGAGATGTGATGGCAAGTACAACTGGAAATGTCTCAATAAGAAATAGAAAGCAGAGATAAAGTCCTTACTATACCAGACATTCGTTTTTTTGTTTTTTTTGTTTGTTTGTTTTTCTTTTTTACAGCAGTTCAGACTCAAGTAGGCTCCGCCATGAGAAAAGGAGCGCTTTAACATGACAGAATCAAAAGCAGTCAAATTATCAACACCTTCAAACCTGGTCCATAAATTAGATAAATAAAAAAAATTCTTTAATTACTCTTAAAATCATCTTGTCACCATACTGTGAAGATTTTTACCAGCCCTAGTTAGTATACTCAGGAGCTGTTGCAGTAGTGTGGAGTCGAGAGGCTGGTTAGGAGGAACCTCTTTTCTCTGACTATTGCTCCTTGCTGATTACTTCCTCAACACCACTCAGCTCTGTGTAGTCCTATTAATCAAGTGAACGAAATCCATAATCACAGTATCACTACTACCATAAATTCATAGGAAAACTGTATGCTAATGAAAGAAGTTGATACTTTTTTTTGTTGATTTTCTCACATTTGTTTTTTGCCAAAGATGGTGTACCACAGAGCGTTTTTGTACAGGAGTGTTTTGTGTAATTGTATTTACAAACAAATATACACAAACAATGTTTGCAGACTTAAGAGTGCGTTTTCTGTGAAAGGTTCGTAGCCACCACTTCCTCCCGCCACTCAACAGCAAGCAATCTTTATATATAAACAAAGTGACTATACAGTAAAAAAAAAAAAAAAAAGATAAAAGAAAAATAAGAGGAAAAAAGTAAACAGACGCACATCCTGATGTGATGACTATGTCATCGTTAAGGAGTGTGTCTGATTGGACGGCTGAGTGACGCAGTTGTGACGTCATCGGAGGTGTTATCGCACGGGTGCCTTTTTCACACCCCGGGGTGTGGGCATGTTTAATTTACAGCTTTTATTTTGTTGAATAAGCTACTTGCAGCCCGAGCTGCAGCTGTGCTCTGTGGGCTGATAAAACACTGATGACATCACACTCCCCTCCAAATCTGCTTCCACCAATCAGAGCGGAGCACTGTGTTGAGAGCAGGGTCCTCTCACTCGCTGCTAGTGTTTTTTGTAATAAGCGTGTAGGGTTATGAATCAGTGGAACCAGATGCTGTGGAGGTCACACGGAAGATTGTCCCTGTGAATCCAAACAGAAAACATCTGGAGGAGAGAAGCGATGTGATTAACTTAAACATAAAACACAAAATCCCACAAAAAATCTTTAAAGGATACTTATATCAAGTAAATTTCTGGTTGCTTCTTTTTTTTTTAGATGTCTTTGTTTTGCAAAGTTTAAAAGTTTTTATAGATTTTCTTACCACTTCTTATCACCATTCCTTTTAGCCGTTATTTGTTAAATAGAAGACGTAGCAACAAATTACTATCATTAAAAACATTTAAAAAATCTCAGCAATGAACAGATTTTGATTAGCTATGTCTTGCCCTCTCGTGCTTTTGTCTTAAGTGTGTTTACATATGCATTTATTTCATAATATATAATTCTATTTTTTTGCGACTGCGATGCTCACACTGGTGGGTACATTCATAGATGCGAGGTGGAGACAGAATCCTCGGCCCCGCCCCCTTGTGTCTGGTGTGCAACCTCACTTCCTGTCCGAATCACTCTGTCCCAAGAAGCCCGACGCCGCTTGCTGGTCGCTCGGTTGCTTGGTTATGGGAGATGCAGTGTTCCCTTCCTTTCACAACCGACAGGAGCCCGGAAAGGACATGACTGAGGATCTGATCTCCCACCGCTGAGGCTCGACTTCAGAGGGCCAAAGGGGATCTGATGCCACTTATTTACTGAAACACAGCTCCTCGCTAGTCAATGCTGCCCAAAATACACACACACACACACACACACACACACACACACACACACACAAACACCAATGTCCCCCTTTAGTCACTGTACAGCCCGTGTGAAAGGTTCGTGTGCCAGATGAAATGTGCCAGAGCCGGCAGCCGGGGGGCCAAAATCTGACACACGGAGCAGCTTCAGGAGGAGTGAGGACTCTGACACAACAAGCTGCCGAGCAAAGGAGGAAGAGGGCGAGCTTTGAGAGGAGGAGCGGAGTTTGCAGGTGGGAGGACTGTGAATGTACTGTACCAGGAAAGGGAAAAAAAAAACAAAAAAAAAACAGGAGAGGATCTGTTGCTGTGTGTGTGCGCGCGTGTGTCTGTGTGTATCTGTGTGTGTTGGCATGATGTGCTGTGTAATGCGTGTGGAGTTGAGCTCACGCTCCCAAAAAGGAGGCGTGCATTTGTGCAATGGGGGAGGAGATGTGCGTCGTACGGGAGCCCTCACACCAGATTGTACTCTTTGAGGTTGAGCTGTAGGATGGTGTCTTTGACAGCTGCAAACACAAAGCGGATGTTCTCAGTGTCCGTGGCACAAGTGAAGTGAGAGTAGATGATCTTGTCGCTGTCTGGGTTTAAGTCCACAAACATCTTGAGGATGAACTCCCGCGCCGCCTGTGCATCTCTCTGGGGACCTGAGACATGAAGACAGACAAGCGCACGCAAACACTGATTTATTTCTCATGATGGATACTTTAATATAAAAGAAGTAAGATCGTCAGGAATAAGCACCTTTCTTTGAGTATCGGAGGCGTTAATTGATGTGAATGTCCTTTGTGTGCATTCAGCATGGAGCTTTAGAAGGGAGACCTAACTTAGCTTAGCATAAATACTGAATGCAGGGGGATAAACAGCTAGCCTTGCTCAATCTTAAACTAAAGCTCACTGATTAACACACTGTATCACATTTGTACAAAAATAGAAATGTAAAATGTTCATTATATGGTTGTAGTGGGAGTTATATGCTAAAATCAAGAGCTTCCCAGTCTCGTCTTCACAGCAAAGGTTTACAGGATTGGCACATACTGGTACACAGATCTAGACATTAACAAAGGCTTATCAACAGATGTTATTTAAAAGTGCTAATGTCAGTGTTACTTTTCTTACAAAGACTGCGTTCATAACCAATTTCAGACTGGGCGGTTTGACACTGAACAACACATTCATTCATCTGTGGGGGTGACTTCCAACTGTATATTGCTAGATTAGCAATGGATCATATGAGTCAACACACACACACCAACGTATAGATGATCTCACCATCAAACTCGGGGAAATAGTCCACCAAGTGCGAGTAGGAGATCTTCTCCTCTAGCAGGTCCTTCTTGTTCAGGAAGAGGATGACGGAAGAGTTTTGAAACCAGGGGTAGGTAATGATAGTCCTGAACAGAGCTTTACTCTCCTCCATACGGTTCTGTTGTGGTGACAAGAGTCGAGCTGTTTAGCATCAACACTTGACGCATCTTGGTGAGATTTGTATAACTATAATACGATTATGTGTGTGTAAAGATCAAGTGTGTTTAAACAATATTTGGAGTGTATGTCAAAGAGTCCACCTACCTCGTTGTCCGACTCCACCAGGACCTGGTCGTACTCACTCAGCGCCACGAGAAACATAATGGAGGTGACATTCTCAAAGCAGTGAATCCACTTCCTCCTCTCTGACCTCTGACCCCCTACATCCACCATCCTGACAGCAGGATGAAGGTGAAGCAGGGGACAACAAGTGAAGAAGCAAAGAGGGAAAAAAAACGTATTAGCGTACATCTCTGGTGGCCTAGTTCATGTCCAGAGATCTATTTCAAGATCAAGGACTAACAGGTTTAACAATTTAACAGGGGAAAGGTTCAAATTCTCAATGTGCTGGGTGTCTTTAAGGGCAGAACTTTGAGTTTTTGGGGAGATTTTGAATCCATCAGGATATTTTTACTGGTGGAACAAAGTTGTGAAGCTTTGTTATCCAATTACATTACAAATATATTGGATTATGGTCTACGTTGTACACAATAGGGCATTTATAACTCCACAAGAGAGGAACTATTGTGTCTGTGCAGATTTGTCCAAACACGCTCTCTGGAGCACATCTTCCTTAAACGTTTTCAGTACACGAGCCAAATAAAGATATCTTCTCTGATCCTGGGACACATGAAAGCATATTTTTAAGACCATAAATGTGAGAATTTATTTTGGTTCTCAGCACTTATTCTACAACATATACTATTCTACACTTCATTTTAAGAAAACGTGTTTGAGACAAAAACATTTAAGACCGGATGGATTCAACACCTCAAGAAGAGGACTTCATCAAACTTGGTCTCTGTGTGTATATTTGGCAAAAAAAGGAATATTACAGAAACAACAAATAAACAGGAAACAAATGTGCAGTGTGAATATGCTTTTGTCCTTGAAAGTAAGTGAGTCATGCATGCCACCACAAAGATGAAAGCTTCCCGTTAAAGACAGATCTAGGATCAGTTTTAAAATGAATGCCCCTCAGTTCTGGGAAATTGTGTTATTCTGTGCATGTCAATGAAAACATCTTACTAGAACTCTTAAATTGAGAGGCATTCATCTGCTTGTACAACACTTCAGCTGATGCTAGATCAGTGTGTGCTTCTGTTTATGTGGTACAGTGGAAGTGGAGGGTCATTTCTCTACTTGACAGCCTTCAACCTTCCCCTGTGTGTGTGTGTGTGTGTGTGTGTGTGATAAAGCACCACACAAAAACGATTGGAAGTTTTGAAATGCACTCGGAGGAGACAAATGGGGAAACAGGAGGAACATAAAATGAAGGACAAAAGAAGATAGAGGGATGGAAGGGGGGCAAGACGAAAAGACAGAGGGCAGACAGAGGACAGGAGGCAGAGTTGAAATACTGATGAAAGATACAGGGAGCACCTCAATTGGTGGGATCCTTCCATGGTAGAGGAAGATCGCCTCCTACATAACCTAATGAGAAAACTGCAAACTGCATATCAAGATGTATATGTGTCATGTAATGTGTAATTATATTAACTAACAACTAATGAAGCGAAAACTGTCATGAAAACCTTCAGTTCCGCACTTGGGCCTGCAGGCACACAGGCTGGCACTTACTTAAGCATTCATGAACAGCAAACCTGGTTAAAACACTGACTGATGGATGTGTGGATCCTTGTAAGGTTTCAGTTTTCCTAAGCTTCTCCTTGACAAGGTCACCCTTCGCTCGACAGGGATTTTAGGTCCCAGTTTCATTAAGCCTTCATTTGTGACAACTGAATCAGTAAAAATCTTTCCTGCATAGATCCTTTGATGACAAGCTGTTATAGAATTGGCATAAGTACAACTTAATTACTCTGTGTATTTTCTACCTCTGGACAAACAGGTGCAAGCCTCCAGACCAGGTGCAACACGGTGTCTGAGAAAGCTGCACAAATCTAGCATAATTCGCAAGGTGATGCTGCCCCCTGGTGGTGGCCCAGTCCACTGTAGTCCACAGAGACCCAGGGCCAATATAGGCCCTGCAGGACCTGCTGCCCAAAATAACATTCCTCCACCGCGGAGAGGACGACCTCGTTTCTTCTGCCAGCCGGAGAGGAAAGGAGGAGAGGAGGAGGAAGAGAGGAGGTGACCCATTTATAGAGACCGGGCACCAGAATGTAGGACTTTGTGTTCAATAGGGGGTTGTGTTATGTGTGGAACGATTGCTGTTGGTGGCAGGAGGTAAAAGAAAGTGTAGGCCTATGAGGAGACTGTAAAATGGATTTTAATTTATGTGATTGGAGAGAAGGATTAGAAACTATGGGTTATAGGTTCTTTTCATTAATCGGGAGGACCAACAACAAAAAACATGATTTACTTGCCGTTTTTGACAAAACACATTAGATGGCGCATGAGTTAATGATGTCATGACATAACAAGGAGGGACTGAGTCAAAAACCGACGTCTTTCTACCTGAAAATGATGCTTTGCAAGTCGAATGGGTACTCTATGATTCCTGTTGTGGGGATGCGCACCCTGAGCACATCCTGCTGAGTGGGAAGATAGTTGGGATCTGCAATACGATCCAGATCGGAAAGATAACTACAGGCAGACCGGTTGAGAAAGGGAGAGGGATAAAGAGAGAGAGAAAAAAAGAAACAGAAAAACAGTTACATAAAGCGTGATAGGCAATTACCGCAACCCCCTTGCCATTCCAGGAAGTGTGGATCAGTCCTGTTGAGGAAGCGTCACAGAAAGGGCCACATCTCAGGAAAAGAAGGGTGTTAGTTCGTGTCACTGCTCCACCAACACTCTCCGCCCATAAACCAACACGAGATTAGCGGTTAACTTGCGGTTAACTAGCTTTAGGGTGACTTGACTCTTTTTTTTAATTGACAATTTGCAGTGAGGTCGAGTGGTTTGTGGATTATGTCACAGACAGTGAGGAGGCATCATTGACGGTAGTAGCAGTGACTTCAGCAGCACCGGGATCAAATGAAGAAAGTCTGGACAAGTATGATATCAAAGATAACAGGGAAGATACTGCTTACTTTCTTTCCCCCAAAAGGCATATGACTAAGCCAGCTACTAGAAATTCAATTATAAATGTCTGAATTCTTCTCTATTTTATACTGATTTTGTAACAAACTTCCTGGAAAATCTTTGACATCAATGTGTTATTCTTCTTCATCTGGTACTTGGTAGCTGCTACCCACATGCTTCAGTGCAGCATATCTGGCCTCAGTTGTTCATCCTGGAAACCGAACTTCAGCTCAGTACTGAACACAAATCACTGATGTCTAAAAATCAGGTTAATAAACATGGCCCTCAGGCTCATTTGATATAAATACAACATAAACTTTTGTTTTTCTATCTAGGACAACTGGGCCCATGCCAAGTAACATTTCACCACAGTAATGTGAGGTGATTTTTAAGTGTGTAAATCTGTTGTAATTACACTGCATGGCCACTGAGGTAGTAACCCTTGTGTACAAATAGAGTGTATTTTTTAATACTATTTGCAAAAACCTGCTATTAACTAATGCATTAAAACCCTGACAGACATCAGTGACTTCTGTCCTCTAGCTACAGTGGTGCCGAAGTCCTGGTGCCAGGGGGTACCTGAAGATGACGTTCTCCAGGTCAAACGGGTACTCTATTATACCCGTGGTGGGAACACGGACCCTCAGCACATCCTGCTGGGTGGGAACGTATCCCTCTGCAGTCACACGGTCTATATCGCTAAGGTAACTGGAGATATACATTAGATAACAGTGTGGATAACACTGAAATAGACACATACAATGATTTTCCTTTCTTTCTCACTCACACGCAAAAAAAACCCAAAACACATTCAGACCTCACATGTTTATGTTGTTATTCCCAACATAGCAAGCACACCTACATGCATGCTGACTTGAAACTGTAATACAGCAAATTCACAACCAGGGGGCACTAGAAAGTGAGTCAAGTGCCTTAGGCCATTTAGCCTTGGGTCACATATTAGTACTATGTAATTGTGGCAAACGCACACGACCACTGAACAGGAGGCTGACACATTTGGCTAGAAACAACACAGTGCAAACACAAAGGGTGCACACGGTGCCAGTGTTTTGTTGTTTGTTCCCCCTCAATCTGTGGTTAGAAATATGTCTCTTCCTACTGACATTATCACATCTTATGTCAGCATGTAGTTTATACACGTGGGAAAATGATCGTGACTTTTAAGTCACTCTTCTGCTCTCTGTTAGCTAGTTGAGAAAGCTCAATCATTTCAGTGGTAAGGAACTCAAACAAAGCAGTGCACTATGAACAACTGATCTAAAAATGGTTATACAGTGTAGATGAATGTCCATGGTAGATAATAACAATAACCATTAAAAGCCAAATTGTGACTCTTGTGAACCTGTGGCTTCTAGATTTTTCATATTAGATTTTTCATTCATATTTTTTTGTCTTGTTTTTTTATGCACTGTAACTACAGTATTACTATGTTATAATTTCTTACAATGGAAATAAAAAATGTAAAAAATAAAATTGCAATTTTTATATAGGCTGGAGAATTAGGACATTTCACAGCCAGCAAATACCTCTTGTGAACAATAGGCTAATGCAATGTCTTGCTCAGACCAGCATACATTACAAAACCCACAAAGTAATTACAGGCCAAACATGCACACAACCTGCCACCAACCACACATCCAAACACACTAATTACTTTGGAAATTGTTGTTTTGATCTCTGAGACAACTTGGTCTACAAGCCAAACATGACATTGAAAAAGTGTCAGGATCCCAATCTAATCATTATAAATTCATAATTTTACACAAACACAAAAACCTACAATAAAATGTAATTCATTGCAGAGTGGCTAAGAATATGTAGTTATATTAACACTGATACATGTGAATCAGCATTACAGAATTACATAAGCACATTGTGTCATTCTGACAGTCGCAGAAATACCATTCTTAAATCCTAGACAGACATCATACCTGATGTCTACACGTAGAGACGCAAACACACACAGAAAAACAGACGTACTATTTAGTGGAGTCAGAGAGCTGGTACTCTCTGCGGCGGTCGTAGGCCTCCTGGATCCCTGGGTCGGCCCACAGACTTTTGATAGCTGCAATGTAGGGCTGGTCAAACCCGTTGATCTTCTCAATGTCCACCTCCTTCACGAGCATGGCATTAGACTAGAGGGATGTAGGGAAAGAGAAGTGAGAGAGAGACAGAAATAGATTCAGGTTAGTCTTTAAATCTTCAGCCAAAGATAGTTGAGATATCTAGGTAACTTTCTTTCTTCACTCTCTGTTTGGTCCTGATGGCTGATCCTAACCACCCACATATTCTCCTTATGCCAAAGATAAAGTTTCTGCTAGACAACGAATGAAAAATGTGCCTCCATTGCCATGGAATATCATTGAGCCTTAACATTGTCCATCCAAAGAGGCTCAACAGCCTCTTGTTTTCCCACAAACATTGCCTTTAAATGTGGGCCGTTTAACATCCCAAACCTTTCATGGTTTCATAGCTGGAAAATTAACATAAGAGATATGAAGGACATAAATGAGACTATTTCGTCTTCTAATGGTGTGCTGTATCTTACTTCTGAATTTTAGTGTGTCTTTAAGTGTCTATTCTGAATATACCCTTGAGTTCACCTGCATAAAATCAGTATCGATACACAGATCAGACAGTTACTCAAGTTTTGAGCTGACAATCTCCACTGCTACCCTAGAATTGATGAGTTTGATTTTCATTTTGGAGAAAAGGAATGAAAACCCAGTTAGACAAAGCACAGATTGATGAACGCAGAAAATTACTGCTTTCACAGGGCTTTTGTTTAGAAATAATTGTTCAAAAATGTAACTGAAGTCCCACTACGGCTAGCTTTGTTACCTACTTCAGACCATTTCAGATTGCATTCAACAATTCATACATACATATTGGATAAAACTAAATACGTTAAGTGGTAACTCTATCCACAAAATATTTGTGTCATTAAATCATCTGTGGATGCCATGTGGCAAGCATCCTACAATTTTATTACAGAGCAAAACATCTGTAAATATCTGTGTTAAGTCTCAGTATTTAGGTGACTATGCTGTATGTTCACAACGTCAACCAGTAATTCTGAACACTGGTGCTTGTGAAGGAGCAAACTCGTGGATATCTGTCCTACTGAGCAGCGGACTACATTCACCTTGCATCCCAGGTGTAAATCAGTCCCCAATTAGAGGTTCACAATAAAAGACCAGCAGGGCTCTGCGGACAGGAATTGGGAACCAATGTAGCATACAATAATAGGACTATAATTATGTAGTTGTATTGTGCCCACACCACCTGTAACTAGATTATTTTTAGTTGTTTTAGTATATTATATATATATATATTATATATATACTTTACATACTAAAGTATGCCTATGTACAAACACTAAAAAGATTATAGCTGAAGGGGCAGTCAGTGTTGACTGATGGTCAAAAACTGAAAGAGTTTGGCTGTGGTTTGTGTCCTGAGGCTTGCCTAAAACACTGCCCATTTCTGATTGAACATGATGGCACTGAAGCCTCAGAAAATCCATCCCCATGGAATACTATATACAAGTCTATGCAGTGTAGATGATTATCATTTTTCCTGTGCTTTTTTTTTTTTACCCTGAGAGTCAGTCCTTACCCGATTCTGTTCAAATTTGTAGGGGATCTTGAGGGTCTCCGTAGCGCGGATCATGGACTGCATGGAGGTGAAAATGTTTTGGTAAACAAGCCGGATGAAGCCCCTCTTATCTTCATCTGAGTACCCAGCTCCGTGAATGATCCTCATCTGCTTGATGAAGGTGCTCTTGCCACTTTCTCCTGTACCTGAACAAAACAACAGAGGCATGGAGTCAGAGACATTGCAGCAAAGTTAGACAGAGAGAGACACCGTAAAGCCTGGCCTGTTCTCACATGCAGACATACACTGTGTTAGACAAAAAGAAACAGGAGACAGGAGATGTAATGTTGTGTATAAGTATTTCAAACCAGTCAGGTAGGAGGCCCAGTCTAGTTTTTGGCTGTTTTCAACATTACTTACCTAATATAGGCTACGGACAGTAAAACAACATTACATTCATACATCAGGGATACCAACAGAACAAGAGGAGAGTGGAGTACGACATTTTCTGTCTCATAGAATGGGCAGAGAGAAAACAACAGCACTCACTTGTCAATTGCATTTATACATGCAGCAATGAAATGAATCCATAAAATGAAGTGAAATCAAGCAATCGGCACAGCAGGCTGTCATTTTCAGGTAGACCTGGTGTACCCTCAAGTCTTAAAAGATGGTGTAAAGGATTTATAGCATCTCAGAGAGAAGACAGGGGCAACGAGTACAGAAAATGTCATTCCTTTTTAAACTTCGGCTACTCAGTGTGTCCTTGTCCATTAAGTGCGAAATGACAAAGCAGCACAGGGGTCATTTTTAGAAGAAATGCACATAAACTGAAGCAGAAGTGATAAAATATGATTCCTATCTTATAACAGAACACGAAATTAACAAAAGGCAAAGTAGCATTTCAATTATTAGGATTGCTTTATTTTAATGTTGAATTTTTCCATGATTCATTGTAATATAACATTATGACTCTAAGTAATTTGCTGGATCAACCAAAAACAGACTTCCCTTTCTGACTGTTTCTAAATCAATTTCTAGAACATTCATTACATCAGAATACACAGTTAGAAAAGACAATACTGTGGATTACATTCATATTGTCCATTCCCACTAGTGCCCGTCCCCTCCAATTAGTAGATGACTCATTTTTAAAATCAGGTTCTTCACTTGTGCCAAGATGATGACAATGAGCCAAATTTGTGACCTGAGGCAGATGCTCTGTGAACAGCAAAAATGACCAAAAACTTGCCAATGCCCTTTGAAGAGATCCAAAAACATGTTACAGTCTGTGTCTGACATTTAACTAGTATTCATTCATTTAATTGAAAGGCAAATCAGCACATCTTGTGCAAATGAACCCAAAGTAATGGTCCAGTACCTCTCTCAAAACTCGATTAACGGAAGATGCCCATTTAAGTCGTTTTTTTACGTGTTATGAAATCCTTCGTCTGAAATTCCAAGTTGATTAACTAAACTGGTTACGACGGCCGATATGTCAAAGCTTCATTGTCCACCATCAGGATGTTATCACACAGTTTAGAGAGCGAACAAATCAAAAATGTTTCCAGGGAGAAGTGGAGAGATGAGTGTGAGTAAGTGTGCGTGTGTGTGTGTGTGTGTGTGTTGGGGGGGGCTAATTTAATGAAGATGATTAAGACAAGTTGCCCTACATTCAGGATGTAACACTGAACTGCCTCTGCTGAAAGGTGACAGCAGGGGTCGTTGTCAAAAGGGTGCATTCCTTCACTGATCTGCCTCTGCCCTCCTGAGTCCATATCTGGCTGTAAGATCATCGCAATATTTCAAGTGGTGTCAGGTTTCCACATTTACACATATGGTAAGGAGCCCGAGAAAAGGCTTTAGATTATAGGCATCCACTCTAAAGCATTCGTTCTGCAACTATTCACTAAAACCTCCTTGATTTCAGTTGGGGGGGGTATCCCTATCTCTGCATTGAATAAAACACACATTTTTTGGTTTTCTTAATGCTTTTCAAGACCTAAAGTGATTGCCAAATTAACCGCCACTTGCTGGGGGTCGGGGGGTTTAGGGGGTTGGGCCTAGCCCACATATGACACTGGCCCTCTATGTTCTACATGCCCAGAAATACCACCCTCAGGGCACAAGAAGAGGGGGGAAAAAGGCTGATGGCATTTCAGTCCTGAGTGAAATCAAAAAGGAATCCAGCACATCCATAATATCTGCAAAACTGAAAGGGAAAGACGAGGAGGAAAAAATATACACACACACACACACACACACACACACACACACACACACACACACACACACACACACACACACACACACA
>JBAJHX010000115.1:7367358-7406344 GCA_037176925.1 Amniataba percoides
ACACACACACACACACACACACACACACACACACACACACACACACACACACACACACACACACACACACACATCTCACCACCACCTACATTCAAGGTTTTTGAAGAGCAGCCATATTTCCGTTACCATAGCAACCCCTCCTCTGTCTCCCTCTCTTTTTCGTTCCTGTTTTTTTTCCTTCTTCTATTTTTTTAAACCCCTCCCATCCGCCCCTTCTCTCTCTCTCTCTCTCCTCTCTTTCGTAGCAGACAGTAAATATAACTGTGAGCCCCTCAGGCTTGCTCTGTGCTCTTCATCTTTTGGTGCACCACAGAGAAGAAGGGCTTCGGCTCCACAGAGTCTTTGGAGGTTGGGGGTGGAGGTGGTGGTGGGGGTGGGGTTGGGGGGGCTGGTCTGAGGTCAGTACCAGGGTGTTCCTAACACCAAGGACTGTAAAACAACAAAAAAAAAATGTTGGGAGAGATAGAAGCTTCTCCACTGATGCAGGAGGAAATGCCTTAATCTCAGATATAAAATTTGAGCTTCAACACTGTGTCCATAAGGGGAAATGACCCTCCCCCATCTTCTCCTCCAACAAAATGTCCAATTTTGGAGAACAGAGGCAGGATTGACTTTATTATTCATTGAAAGATCTTATCTTTACAGGTTCTTCTAGATGAAGGCATTGCGGTGAATGCTAGAGAGCAGTAGTGGGCCTTAAAAATGGGATTGTCTAGTTTACAAAAGGAGTCAAGCACAGAGAGTGTATTCTTTGTACTAGGCTGCAGCAGTAGTGTCCTGGTAGTGACTGCAGACTGCTTCAGCGGAGGAACGAGAGGATCACTCTCCGGCTTGATGTCTGATTTATTTCTCGTGACCCCCGTCACAAGATCTCCCTCCGCTGTGTTCTCTTAACTGTCGTGTCCCTCTTTCACTAGAAAAAAAAAAAAAAAAAACTACACACACTACGAGCCTCTGTCCTCTCTTTTTTCCTCCCCAGATTGTACCAGCACCCGCCACAACCATTTACATGCCCTCACCAGCTCTCCCCCACAAATACACTCTCTCCCCCTCTCTCTCTCTCTCCCTTCCTCCCCCCTTCATCACAACCCCTCCTAACCTCCCTAAGGCTAGAAATATGGCTCTCCATTCTCATCCCTCTCTGTCAAGAATTTTGGATATTCATAACTAGAATCCATCCATTCTTTTTTGGTAATGACCTAGAAAAAGGAGGTCACCTTTTAATAGCTCACACACTACTTGGGTTTGATAACGCTTTCTGTTCCAGGTAGCTACGAATGTGAGAGAGAGAAAGAGAAAGAAAAAGGAGATCAGATTATGCCCCAATGCAACAGTGCAAGGTACAGCCCACACACCAGCACCGGTCTTTTGTGGAGCCGATGTGTTTCTTGGAACAGAGCGAGAAGTCTCAATCAGGAGGTAACCCGACAACAATGAGCATAAAAATCAAAACTTGCTCTGAATGGCCAAATAAAGAAGAACCGGTTGAACAGTATGTAAATAGTTACGGCCATCCATCATGCAAAGACTCCAAACACTTCACCTGGATCCTCTGTTGCCAGGCTAGCTTTCATAAGCCTTTACATAACGCGACTGATGTCAGCTCGTGACACAACACCTGATGGACTTGACACACTGCTGTCTTAGTGCAGCAGTTTTGGTTGAGCCCAGGTTGTCAGACTATCTGGTTATGTCCGCGCACGTGTGTGCGTGTGTGTGTGTATGTGTATATGTGTGTGTGCAGAGCCTGCTTTGTTTACACTGTCTGCTCATGTCCTATAATTCTTCCATTGCACTTCACATGCAGGCACGGGTGGCCGCTGAAGGCCTCGTGCACGACTGGGGCCGTCTCTGCTAACCCTCCAGCTTCCCTTTGCAATGCCAGTCACAGCTTTCCACGAACGGGATTATCAGCACCGTGGCTAACCTACATGCAAATAGGCACTTAAATATCAAGGTCCAATGAAATGAGCGGCACATGACAATCCAATCTCAGCAGAAGGGAAGACATTTGCATAGACCCAGCCGAGGTTAGAGTATTATCAAAACCTCAACGTTGGCATCGGCCAGGTGTTAGCCTTATTTATTGGCGCCCTGGAAAGACGATGTATGAGTCAGGCAGTCACAAGGCTAACCAAAATGTAGCGTGGGTCTCAATCTTTCACTAAATTCATCTTGGAAACTGGCCTCTTTCAGGCGTACAAAGGAAAGGATTTGAGCCAACACAGCCTGGAGCAACACAACACACACACCAGCTGCCTAACCAACTGTGGACACACACAGATCCTGTGGTCAACCTCAAGGCATGGATGTTACCTTCACTGTGATGGCCCATTTTCTTTCCTTTTTCCTGCTAAGGCCTGCAGACAGTATGAGACTCCAGCTAAAACACGCACATGGCGGAAAGAGACAAAGGAAAGAGAGCTACGTCTCTCTACAGTTCTGCTGCGGCTTTCCAACATGTGTTGCTTGCTGTCGGGATCTAGGCACAACACTGCTGCTTTGTGCTGATGTCTCTGCATCTGCTGAGTGTGTGGGTGTCAGCACTGTAAATTGAATATACATGCTATAGCACGCACTGCACATTATATACACACACACTTACCAACAAACACATCTTCATTTGACCACCTTAGAACGGCTTTGTCTGTTCAACAGTGAGTGTGCGCTGAGTGCTGTTCTGGTCGAGTGGGTGTGGGTGAGCAAAAAAGAAAAATCAAATACAGGCTTTACAAAAGATTTGGAGCAAGCAGCAGTATTTTAGTCTGCAACACACACACTGCGCTCGGCTGCTACGGACTAAAAACAGCCAAATCCTAGATGTTGACATTATTTCTTAAGCCACGGCACTTATTTTAGGAAATCTCATCATGGAGATTCAGTGAGATAACATTGCTCCGTGTCCACACATGGGCAGAACACGTTTATTACAGATCCATGGTGCATGGACTTAAACGTATCCACTTCAGAGTTACATACTAGAATTTACAGCCACATTGCATCACCGGCAAACACCAAAAAAAGAAACATTAGAAGTGTAAGTAATGGTCTGTCATTCCGAATCTAACCTGAAACTGAAAGATGAAGTGACAGAAGTTGAAACGGTGCGATCATAGAGACGTGTGGGCTTTACTGTACACAGCAGCTGGTGGGAGTAAACAGGAATGAACATGCCACCCTGTCAGCACAGAGCTGGAGCTGGAGATACTGCCAGTGAAGAGAAAGAGAGAGAGAGACTTAGAGGCAGGCCACGTCCCCGTCCTGTCTGGGGACCGGGGTAGCGGCGGTATATGGGACAGTCACCATCTAGCCTCGTTCACCCCCACACCTCCAGAGAACCAGCCATGACCCCATTTAAGAACGTGCGCGTGTGTTCATCTGTGCACTTTGTGTGCAATATGAGCAATTGTGCTAAAGACAACCATGTCATAGAAAAGAGACAAAGAGTTGTGTGCAAGGCTGGGTGAAGCAAGGTGAACACTAGCGGAGGTGAGGAGGAGTCTGGAGGAAGGTACTATGGTCCGTGATGGAGAACAACCATGCAAAATCAAGACATCTCAAATTCTATACTTTTGCAGTTCAGTATTATAAGCAATCCTACTTTGTCACTGGTTATTGTATTGAGTGAGATAAATACAGCATTTAACACAAAACCTACTGCAATTAAGCTCCATGTGCTGATGTGATATGTGGTCTCCATCACAATCCAGTGTCTCCATAACAAAACATTTCCAAACAAACTAAAGAATCTCACTGAAGCGGTTGTGCTGTTGCCAAGTCCTCAAACATAATGCTTTTTTTTATATCTAAAACTAGCTTGTCACCATTAAACCAAATGCATTCAGTAGACATTTCCAAAAACTATACTTTCTATGTAGAATAGAACATGAGATAATTAAAAAGGGTCTTAGTTTCCCAAAATTTGCATTGGACATTGGAGGTTTACTGCAACGCCCCCTGTTTGAGTCTAGTCTGAGACCTTTACTGCATGTCATTTCCAATCTCCCTCCACCCTTATTTTTATCTTCCTGCTGTCACAACTTTCTAATAAAAGGCCACATTTCTAAAATAAAATTAAGAGAAAAAGATTCAAACAAAACTTGGCCTATACCAGTGTAGTGCTAAATGTATCTTGACATATGCTGGGTAACACTAGTTTTGATAAGTAGTTCAGTTTTGTTTTTGTTTTTTTGCAGCAGAATTATTAATAGTTGTATTATTTTCTCTACACTTCTGCAAGTAATGAGAGGAAATTAAGCTTTTTTTTTCTTTTTTTTTACAAGAGAGAACTGATGACTTTTCCTCACATTAATTAGCAAGCAAATCTACAAAACTACAGCAAAGTGTTTCTATGTCCACGCAGGAGGATTTACATAATGAGATCTGGTTGTTCTCATCCACTTTTCATAAATCTACTTTGAGAATAGGAGACAGCTGACTGTACTAGAGGCTGGTCCAGTATGCTATATATGTATAATATGTCAGATTATAGGTATGAAAAAGCTGCAGTACGGAAGCATCAACTATATGTCTGAGGTCATTATGAAACCATGATACAGTTTGTCCCCCAGCGCTTAGCCTCATTTAAAATATCTTTACCAAAAATACGTATTTTACATTTATGTAAATCTACATTAGCCAACATATCATCAGATTTTCTAAGCCCTCAAATATTGCAAACCACTGCCTAATAATGATGTCCATATTAAAAGTGTTAGATCTGACAGTGATAAAGATTATTTCAGTAATAACTGGCCATCCACATAACTCCACATTCACTGGCATTAAAAGTACCACACACACACACACTACACACACTACACACACACAGAGGAGTAGAGCTAGAAGATCCCTATTGCCATATATGA
The DNA here is from genome assembly GCA_037176925.1 of Amniataba percoides. Classification (NCBI taxonomy): domain Eukaryota; kingdom Metazoa; phylum Chordata; class Actinopteri; order Centrarchiformes; family Terapontidae; genus Amniataba; species Amniataba percoides. The sequence continues at coordinate 7,372,227 of JBAJHX010000115.1, forward strand.
TCAAAATAAGACGGCTTGGCAAGAGAAGTAAGGTCAGCAATAAACATCTGAGCCTAACCCCTGATCCTCTTCCTGGTTCAATCAGACTGTTCCTCTGAAGGATGTCTTAACCTGGTAACAAGGAGTACTGCTGGAACAGGGGGAGGATCAACAACAACACCTCAATCAATGGGGACTTGGCAGACGACTGTACATTAAAACCTCCTGTCTAGGACGGTGTGCTACCAAGCCATCCAGTACATTTTGGCCATTGAGCCAACTCCTGGACCCAGCTAGATCTCTTTTCTTAAATACTACACTCCACAAATTCTCTGATGACCAAAAATGCCTTTCTGACGTCACTGTAGGTCTTTTTTCTTTTAATTAATCACCAGACATTCTGTTCCTCTTATTTCATGCAAAAGCCACATTTTCACAAAAAAGCTAATGCCAGCTTGGACGCTGACAGTTCGAGTGGAAGCTTTCGCTTTACCTTGGTCAGCACTTTGGGGAAACCCTAAAGCGCTTGCCCTTCCATCTCACTTTACTGACCGTTCGCTCGCTCCAGCAGTTCATTTACCCGATGCAGCAAAGGCCACAGCTCCTGGCCCGCTGTGTTTTGACCAAGTAGAGGCAAACCACTGGTCTGTGGAGCAGGAAGCTAGCTGTATGGCCTGATATGGCCCTCAGTGACAGGCAGCCAGACTGTGGGCACTGCTGCAACCCTGGCAGAGTTATTATTTTCTGCCCAAGTGGCTGAGCTTGAGGTTGCTCTGGCTTCTACCTACAAAACTAACCCCTCACGTTCACCCTCGCCGTATTGTTAGTATGGAAACTTCATGCCTGTGTCTGGCACTCAGTGGAACCAAACCTCATAACTGTTGTCGAGACGTAGCTATTTTGGCACCCTGGCCATATCGTAAACCCTGCCAGGAAGGGAGAGAGAAACACAGAGGGAGGGTGGACTTGAATTAGTGCGAGAAAAGCACTTTGTTAGGGGAAAAGCTACGAGCAGCAAATGCAGCGGCACTTCTATCAATCTAAGCTAAGACGTTTGACAGTTTGACTGATTGGTCTCTCAAACTGCAACTATTTCAATAATCAATTTATCGTTTCATTTTTTCTTCTAGTATGCCAAAAACCCTCTGGTTCCAACTTGTCAAATGTGAGAATTCACTCCTCTCAGTTTTAAATGCCTGTAAATGGACAACCATTGCATTTTAAGAGAACTTGGTCTTTAGGGAAATTCTGTTTCTGATGTAATGCAACTAAGGATTATTGTCTATTAGGAACACATTCTCTTCTCCTGCAATTGCATCTTCAAATGCCTTATGTTGTTCTGTCCACGCTCGACAAACATTCAAGTTAAATTCATAGAAAATATAGCTTCAAATCTCACTGGACAGCCTGGTAGTAGAAGCTAATGGCATTTCTGCTAGAACAATTACTATCATTAGAGCAACCATTTTATCTTCATCAACTAATCCATTAACCATGTCTCCTCTTCCCTACATCAATCTCTCTATAATAAATAGAGACATACTACATTGGATGTGAATTATGATACCTTAAAAAAGAAATCAGAGTCACATGCCTGCACGCAAAGATATTTCAGTACTGAAGCTATAGCAGTCTGCAGCAGCACATGATGTACGACCAAAACTGGGAACACTTGGCCAGAAGGATCTGTTTGGGTACATTACATTAAGCTCAGCTGAAAAGTACAACCCATCTCTTGCACATGTGCTGATCTGAGGAAAGCTAATGACTGAGCAACTCCCACAACATTGTGACGCGATAGATGAACGTCCAGTACTCAATATGCAACTCGATATCACTTTCCCTTTCCCTGTAACATGTAATTGAGGGAACATGGTGGTTAAACCTTGAGAAACGGAGGCGTTCTTCTTCCTCCAGTGAGGTGTGCAGTGGCCGGCGTCTCACTGAAGGCTGTAGGCCTGAGAATAATGCCAGGGGATAATAGGAGTCAGTGACATCTCAAAGTCTGAGCAGCGGATGTGTTTAACCAAGCCTATTAAGACCTGCACTAATCCTGCCTTACACGTCCTTATCCGGGCGTCCACTGACAGCCTTAACTCACACAGGATGGGCCACTTATGCCGCAACTGATTGTGGCCCTTGCTCGCTCTCGGCCTTTCACACACCGACACTCTGATGGGTGCTTCTCAAGCCCCCCACCACCCCTTTTTTTTAGAATTAGAAAATAACAGAAATGCTACAAACACCAGGCCCAAAAGCCACGTGCGAGTGTAAATGATCACCTAGATGACTAAATATACTGGAATCGGTCAGTCAACCCAACCCTTCATTGATCATCTGGAAGGAGGATTGCAGCACACGGGCGAGGCGTTTCAAAACTGCAGCACACAAAAACAAAGCGCCTCTCCCACTCACCTTGGCCACCAGGTTGGATAGAGTGCGATTTTAAAACGTATGACACAGATCAGAAACGCTCCCATCGACGGTGTGGCTCCGGTGTGGCCTACTTCTCCAAGCTGAGGTATTCAGTTGGGAAATGAAAAGGAGACACACATGTCAAATAACCAGGGCTGCTATAGGTGGGCGAGAAATGGGAGCGAACGTTTTAGAAGCTAAGGATGCAACCTAGATAATTCTAATTGTCCTAAAAATGGACACCTGCGTCTTTTTTTCCCCCTTCTTCTTTCTTAGGAGCTTTCATGCTTATCTGCTGTTTCAAAGTGGCTGGCTGTCACATCATGCCCACACGCAGTTAGCCCGTTAGAAGATGCAAACAAAATGCATTTTCCTGAAAGCAACGCCAGTGCATTTGTAATAAAAAGCATGGCCTATTGTTCCCTTTTTTGTGTGTGTGTGTCCACAGAACTATGAATCAATGCAGGCGCAGAGCAACTTATTCAACAGCAGCTCCCACCTGCCCACACACCAGCTACAAAAATAGCTAACCTACTCAGCTAGACACCAGGATGAGGGGGCAAATCCCTCAGTATCCTTCGCCTTCTGGAGGGGGTAGATTGCACACAGGTTGACAAAAAAATTTGAGAGAATCCAATAAATGAAGGCATTGAAGGCTTTGAAGTAAGAGCACAGCTGAGGCACCTGAAGCCTCCAGTCCAGTTGTGCAAATGTTATGCAACCTAGTGAGAGCAACAGTGCAAATGCAACCCCAGGAGTTGCTTCTTCTACAACCAAGTGACCATCTTCACCTTTTGGCAGCCAACAGCTAACAAAACCCCCACAGTGGCTCTTTGAAGCTGCTCGATCGTGCCACACTGGCCCCAATGACAAACATGTGGCAGCCTGCAAAACGGTGACATCTTAGTTAACTTCTGTCGTCTGCACGCCAATGCAAAGACACACACACGCACCGAATAAAGACACTGTATAGCTGTCTTCTTGTAGATATACCTGGACCAGCCAGCTAAGTCGCTTCTTTATAATCCCAACAACCTTAGCAAGACAAGCCATCCATTTCGGGATAATTATATCATGCCACAGCGCTGCTCACTCTCAACACAGGCGTCCAGCTAGCTGCCTGAACTAGCAGCACAATTGCTAGCACAGCCAAGAAGGCCCAAGGAGGTTAGTTCTCCATAAAACGACACAAGACAAGGGGGAATAAACTGAGGAGGATTTATTGTTTGTTTGTTTGTGGGTGTGTGTGGGGAAGTGAGGACGTGTGGGGGTGTTAGCATGCCACATACCGAGAAGAAGTAATTTCAGCTCTCTCCTGGAGTCTCGCTTGTCTCGGCGGAGTTGTTTGTCAATTTCTGCATTGATTCGTTTCGACTCCTTCGCCTCTTCGCTCAGGCAGCAAGCCATCATGGACTCCAGAGTCATCCCCTCTGCTTTTTAGGGCAGCCCGGTTCGGACGGGACCCGGCGACACTCAGCTTATCCCCGAAAAAATAAAAACAAGTCACCCCTCCTCTCTCCTCCTTCTTGTACCTCGCTTCGGTGTCAGGCGAGGGTTTGGTCTGTCGGTGCTCGCTTGCTTTCTTGCAGGCTGGATGGATAGATAGATGGATGGATGGGAGTAAAAAAAAGAGGGGGGAGATAGGGAAGGAAGGAAGGGAAGGGAGGGGGGCTAGCTAGGGGCCTCGCTGTCAAGTTGTCCCCCGGCCGGCAGCAACCGCGACTTCGCCCGGGCGTTTCTCGGCAAATCACGGGAGACTCGCACGGGGGAGGGAGTCAGGAGACCGGCGGGGCCTCCCCGAGATGCTGCTCCGCCTCAACGCGGGGCTAAATGTCCCCCTCCAAAAAAAACCTCACCACCTAACACCCCCTTTTTATCATTAACCCCCCCTCTGTCGCTCACCGCTCTCTCTTTTCCGTCCAAATCTGCCTTCACCACCGCAGCGTCGCGACATCCACAAAAAAAACGTAACAGTTGATTCTCCGTGCGGCGGCAGTTAGCTAGCTAGTACACGCTTGTTATTAAAAAGGAAGGAGGGAGAGAAAGGGGTGATAAGATAAAAAGTAGCTCCCCGGGCTAGTGAGCTAACATTAAAGGAGAGACACCCGCTTGCTGTGCTCGGTAACCGCATTAGCTGGCTGACATTAGTCGGCGGAAATCACACGTAGCGGCCGCCGGAGCTGCGTCGCTAGCCCGCTAGCTCGCCTCGGCTAACGCGGCGTCGACCCGCAGTGATTGAAGCTGCTTGAAGGAATTCGTCCGCCGCCCGGTTTAGCGAGAGCAGGGCAGCACCCCCATCGCATCCTGACTCATTTTTCTTAAGGAAAAAATGAATGCGAGAGAGAGATGATGAGGAGGAAGAGGATAAGGGAGGGGGTAAAAAAAGCTAAATGCGTGCCGGACCAGGAGGCTTTTTTTTAGCCTGTAATGTATTCGCTGCAAACAGCTGGCTGTCGGCTGAGCTCGTCTCTGGAAGAGGGTCGGCACACACACCAGTCTGATGCCAGGCGGAGGAGGAGGAGGAAATAGTGCGTGTGTGTGTGATGAGTGACAGACGGTGGGGCTGCGTGAAACGGGTTTATGGCAGACCAATTGCGTGGATGAGGGGTGGGATCAGACCGCGAGTGCACAAATTAGGTGGATGATATTTTTTTTTTTTAAGTTTTCCACACATCCTTAGAAGCAAGTGCATGAGGGATCGCTGCTGGATGAAAGCCCACCACCTGCTTGCATGTGTGCTCTCACCCTAACCTGCACGGATCTCTCAAAGAGGGGTGGGGTGGGGTGGAGGGGGCACCTGATCATCCAGACTGGCGACATCTCAGCCATCACTTCCATCAGTTACCTGCAGCGTGCCATGCAAAAGCAGCTTCAGACCAGAGCAATTATGAGCCATGACTCTGGTGGACGTGTGCCGGGATGGCAGTGACACCTTGTGGCCTTACAGTACAATTGCATGTAATGTAATGCATCTGCTGACAGTTTTCATTCAAATCCAGGGAGAATTTGCATTCACAAATATTTGGGATCTGCATAAACACTTCAGATCTATCTATGTATCAAAACTGTAGTTTTTTCTCAATTTAAATAAGATATGATACATTCTATCTATTTTATATTTCATTGTGTATTTTATATTAAATTCATGCTTCTGTCTTACAGTACTTGCTGTCATCTTTTCAAGTATTTTAAGTTTGTTATGCACTGACATACCAATTCAAATTCCCTGTGTGGGACAACAAATCTGAATTTGATTATAACGTTGGTTTCCAGGAAAGTACCACAATCCATTTGTATAATTTCCACAACCAGTCACAAATGTGACACACTGGTTGCAGTACAACCTTATGGAATAAGTAACAAGACAGCACTGAAGATATCATAAAGCCACATACAACAAACTTACACAACACACAAACAAAAGTGGACTCTTTATGTAATGATGCACTACATAAAACGTTGAAAAAAATGAAACAAAATAAATGAGCATAACATCCTGATAAATACAAAATGTCTGTAGCCATGAGAGCAGGCTGTGGTGCTTGTTACACAAAAGAAAAAAAAAACAGTTGTTTGATGGATGAAAAATTGTGAAAAAGGCCATTTTGCTGTTCTTAGACCAATTAGGGGAGCAAAAATGTGTACATTGGCCACATGGTGGCAGCAAAGTAAATACATGTAAATCCGTACAGCAGCAGTATGTAGGGTTTGGGGGCATCTATTGACATAAATGGAATACAATAATCATAATTAATGTTTCATTTATGTACAATGAGCCGAGACTGACATGCATTAGCTCAGAATAAGCTCTTCAGATCATGGTAGTGTTTCTCCTAATATTACATCACAAGCTCCGTCTACTTATCAACACAAGACTACTTTCCTGGGAAGCAGCTCTGGAAACAAACCCTCAGTTAGCAGCTTGAATTAAGCTAGAACAAAGCCCAGTGCTGTTTCATCTGATGTTGTGATAAAGTTCAACAGGCCTCAAGAATAACTATTAAAAACTAATAGTCAGTCCTCACGCTGGTGGTCTTGTTTGCTTATACAGATCATATACAGGCATCAGCATTAAATTGAGACTGTTTCATAAACAGTGAAAAAACTCTAAAGAGCTGGTTTAACATGCCTGATCACAATTACTAAAAGAAAAGCAATAAAATACACTGTAATTGTGCAAGTACCAGCATTCATGAAGATTTCAATAACAACAATCTGTGTGTGAATGACGCTTTTTCAAATATTCTGCTGTTCAAAATATTCACAGAAGAGCTGTCGGACCTCCTCGGCCTGACTCTGGTCCATACTGGTGAAGAGGAGCTGCTTGTGGCTGGGCTGAGGGCTTTCGGCCTCAGCCACCTCCACCTGCCACTCTGCCTTGAAGGCGTTCCCGTGCGACTCACACATGTTGTGCAGAATGCAGCACGCTAGAATCATTGTGGGCACCACGTCCAGCCCACAGTCATTCCTCTTGCTCAGACACTGCCAGCGTGCCCTCAGCCTCAGCAGCGCCTCTTCGGGTGCACGTAGAGCTCTGTCGAGCTGCAGATTAAAGAGCCGCTGTGGCTCCGTCGGTGCTGTGTGGCTTGCTCTCCTGCCCTTTGCCTCAGGATAGGCTTTCATTAGCCAGCTCTGGAGAGGGTAACAGGACTCCCCTAGCAGCACATACCTAGACACAACAGATGGTTTTCAGTCAATTACTCCATATCCTAAAAAGGGCTCAGTGTTGTAACAGCCCTCAGCCAGCTCAGACAAGATGAGGTATTCTATTGATGTCCGCTGCAAATATTCAAACATAGCTGAAATTGGTCAAACCTAATGGGTAACAAGCCGTCAGGTTATGTAAGAGCAGAGTGTATGTACGGAAAATCAATATGCAGGTGTAACATTGTGATATAATATATTAAAATTTTTAGCACTTCAGAATTTTTTTAATGTTAGGAAATATTATGTGTTCTGGGAAATTGAGTATTGAGTAAATATTGCTAATGTTAATGTTTTTCAGATGCTATATTACTTCTGTTAATTATGTAGCTCTCACTTAGAGTAAATTAGCGCATGGAAGAAGACAGTTGTTGGAAGTGATCTTATTAACCTGTAAGAATATCAGCAGTGTATGCTTATCAAATAGTATGTTTATGTTTGTCCTTCCCTTTTCTTCATGAAATTTGTCATGCTGTTGGCTTTAACTTTACCTGAGGGGTCTTCCCATGAAAACGGGTGGTGGGACAGGCGACAGTCCACCCTCTGCGGCCGTGGCCCACAGTGATGAGTTCTGTAAAATGTCTGCTGGGTCCGTGCCACCTGGGAAACTGGCACATACATCCCAGAATTGTCCCCTGCCGCTTACCGCTACCTGGATCACAGGAGAGACAGAAAATTTGATGTAGAACTAACTGGGGAGTTTTTATTTTCTGCACCGTTAATGGGTGCCCTCTCTACCTGAGACAGAACTGAGAGCCAGCCAGCAGGGTTGGCGTAGTCAGACGCGTTGTTTGATGGCGTGATGATTGCTGTGTGGAGTGTTGTTATGGCAGCAACGCAGTGAGGGAAGCCCCAGTGGGACTGGAAGAGCTGGGCTGACTCCTCCAGCTCTTGCTCAGTGGGGGTCCTCAGGTAGACGGGGCTGAGGAGTGCCACGATGGCATGACACATGTCTCTGACACACCTGCACACGGTGGACTTCCCCACACCAAACAAGGTGCTGATGGTGCGGTACTCGATGTTGGACGCCAGACGCCACAGAGCCACGGCTACTCGCTTCTCCACGGGCAACGCCAGCCGGAAGCTGGTGTCCTGGCGAGCCAGGCGGGGCCGCAGCCTGTCACACAGGTAGAAGAACGTCTCCCGGCTCATGCGGAACTTATCCAGCCAATCAGACGGCTGGAATTCTGTCATCACCACCCGCTCCCACCAATCAGTGCTTGGCGTGGTGGTCCAGGGACGTGTGCGGATGCGGGTGTTGGAGCGGATCCCCCCTGCTATCATCATCTGGGGAGAAGAAGATCAACAGTAAAATAAAGACTTTTTTAAAATGAATTCACAGATTTGCTCCCACTTGTCCAAAACATCTTAAATCAGTTATTCTAAAGCTTTATTACACATGTAACATAAAACAAATTAAAATTTATATACATAAATGCAAATACACTGACAAATAAAACATTTATACCTGCAATAAACTACTCTAGTTTATGGTGAAATGTAAACTACTTCTCTATTACTGCGTACAGTGCAAACAGAAAAAAATGTCCAAACATGTATCTATTATTTATTTATTCTCTGCCTTTTTGGTAAGTCCATTAATACTACCACCCTGCTGTACTTTTCGTTAAACTCTGCTGTTTGTATAGCTCAATTATTTATACTTTTGGCACATTAAGTATAGTTTTGATGTCAGTAAGCATTTCAGCAAGGTATGTATACACTGTAATACTGCAGATTCACTTCTTCCACCACTGTAGGAAAGAGTTCAGCTGGTGTGGCATGCTGATGTTTTTTGGGGGGGGATGATCAAAGAGACAGGAGGAGGACTGACCATGAGCATCCTCCTCTGTCTCTGGAAGAAGTACTGCCGGTGTCTGATGCGTCTCTGGACCTCGTTGCGCCTCTGCACGTTGGCGTTGTTGACGTCTCTCCTGCGCTTCAGCAGCATGTAGGTGATGAGGAACATGAAGGAGCGCAGTTGCTCCTCCTCCTCCATGCTCACAGCGACTCACGGTCACAAGAGGACCGCGGGTAAAAGTTCCGTGATCGGATGTTGCACCGTGACAGCAGCAGCAACAGCAGCTCTCGTCACGTCTACGTCATAACCCCGACAGACGCCGTACTTCCGCTTTCTCCCTGCTCGCGTCTGACCGGTGCTGCCGTCTAGTGGAAGTCACGAGAGCTGCATCACTCCAGGGGAGAAATCTGCGATGACTCAAGTACAGTAATTATGTACAAATTTCAGATAATTTTGCTTAACTTTTTTTTCATTTGTTCCATTTTATGCTGCTTTCTGTTCTGCCACATGTTGGCAGCTAACATGATGCTTTTTATTCTGCTACATATATATACACATATGTATTAGTTGGAAGCTACTTTGCAGATTAATATTATCAATAAAGATATAAATCAACTAATTAATTATGGCTAATGTAGTTGAATTTTGCGTCTCTTGACACTGAACTTGAATGCATCACTAATTATGATTTGTTTGTTTTATTTTGAAATGTAACAAAGTACATTTTGTTTGCACTTTTTGTTAAGTGAGATTTTGAAAGCAGGACCTTTACTTGCAACAGTGTTCAGAAAGAAACAAGAAAACACAGTTCAGATGCACAAGTGAAATAAGTCGGCTTCTTAGTAATGAGTAAACAGGCAACGCAACACAATTCAACAGCATCACAAACTAGTGACACCAAAATGACAATTTTATCAGCATCCTTCTTCAACAAACACGAACCTGATATGTTAAAAAGGAGCATTTATTACAGGGCTGCTGTATTTCGACATTGTTCTTACTCAAGCACTTCATGTCAAGACAAAAACAATAGTGTTAACACGATCTCAAGGAGGATGTTTAATCTATGAAAGAAGCCCACTGTTCTTCACACAGCACATTTATTCCACTTTAAATAGATCGATAACACGTCGAGCAAAGATGTTTTACAGTGAGTGTCAATCTTCTGAACAATGGAGTTACTGGGTTTAGTGTGAGTCTTGAGAGGAGGTTATATCTGAGTGCTTTAACATTTCTTCTTATTTAGGTGTTTAGTAGCTTTTTGTGATACAGGCAACAGGAGGTTTGAGGTTAGAGAAGGTACACAGAAGGTATTTACTGGAGGACATACTGTAGACTGTGGTACATTCATAAACTGTGAGAAAACTTAGGACACAACTTTCACCCGAGTGATAAAGAGCTCTGCCGCTGCGTTCTCAAACTCCTTTGCGTCCATGTCACCGCCGGGGCCCCTGGTCTGTGTTCCAGCCATGACCTGAGCCAGCTTGTATGGAGAGATTTTGGCACTGGCCTCCAGGTAACGTATGGCCTTCACGTTAGTCTCCAGAGAGGGGTTCCCTTTAGTATTAGCATTAACACAGCAGTTTGTGTCACAGCCTTGGGAAGTCTCCAGGGCCTCCTTTAAGGTCCCCAGCACAGCCAGACACAGTGCCCGCAAGGCAGGCCCCTCGTCTGGGCAGCACACCTCGGCGTAAAGCCTCTGAGCCTGCCGGATGTAGTCTGAGAACACCGCACACGTGAGCACGCCGTGACGGAAGACGTCGTAGGGGACGGCCTCATGGTCTTGGCAATGGAGGCGTCGGAGGAGCGGGGCAGAGGTGGAGGCGGGGACCCCCCCCTCGCTGCACAGGCACTGCAGAGCCTGCGTGTAGAGGCTTCCGCGCACTCCTCCTCCTCCTCCTCCTCCTCCTCCTCCTCCTGTCGGACTGTCAGCGCCAGATCCATCGGGGCCTTCAGGGGCTTCAACCGAACGTCCGCGGGGCCCAGTAAGGTTCAAAAGGTCGTAGGCCACACGGACGTTGTTGCTGAATGCAGACCTGGAAATGGAGGATAAACAAAAGCAAATCATTGGTTTGTCTCGAGCAAACAGAAGAAAAAAAACTTGTCTTTCAGTTTATTTATGTTCACATCACTAAAATTTCTATATGGTCTCTAAACTGGTAGAACCATGTTTTCTATGGACATTTAATATATATGTTATCATTTAATATATATCAATCATTCATTGAGGTCTGAGGGATTTGACAAGTAACATTTCTGGAGAAAGATGCTGAAAAATAAAGAGACAGTTAAATTTAGAATTACTAAAACAATTTTTTGGATCCCTCTACAACTTTAGATGCTAAAAATTTAGTGACCATCCCGATCCTACAGCCCTGGTCATTTATATAGCTGTCATTTATCCATGAATAAGTCAGATTCAGTCAGATCATGCACACTGTGATGTGACACTGCCAGCTGAAAAATTATATGTACACTTTTCTCAGTGACACTAAGGAAAGGCTGCAGCACAGCACAGACATCTTAAAACAGATCTGTCTGCATAAAAATTCATTTATAAAGTAGGGGTCCCATTAAAATACGAAGAGCTGAATTATTAAACGCCCCGGAGCACAGTGGGAGAGATTACGAGGGTTAGATAAATCAAAATAACATTCACTGGGGGTAAAAATGACCTCTGTGAGTGGTGCGCCAGCCGCAGGTGCCACAGCGCCCGGTTGAGGTGCTGCTGCTCCTGGGCGCCGGAGCTCAGCGGGCCGTTGATCATCTGGTCCCCGTCACCGCCTGTGCCCGCGCCGGTGTCCGTCACGGAGGCCAGGTTGCAGAAGTGGTCGGCCAGAAACCCGATGGGGTCGTCCGATCTGGCCTCGACCATCTTCAGGATGGCCCCGCGGAGCAGCTCCCCGACCCCGGCCTGCGACAGGAACTCCCTGTCACTGTCCGACCGGGCGGCTTTGCCCTCGGGCATCCCCGGAGGAGTCGCGCCGGACCGCCGCTTCTCCTTCTCCGCCATCGCAGGTGATGCGCGGTGTCGCAGCAACGGCGGCGGAAGTGATTTAAGACCGGAAACGACTTGACGTGAGCTTTGACTATAAAATAAAAAATCTGTAGATCTTTACATACAGCCAGTGATTGTAGCTTTTGTAATGCATGTTTATTTTGTCAACGCCCTGCTGTGAGAAATTTCTTGCAAACCCTATGTGCTCTTATTTCATAAAAAATTAATGAGTTTTGTTTTACTAAGAATGAATTGTCTGGTCTCTGATGTTACATAGATAACACTCATATGTACACTATTAATCTTATTATTGTAACATCTAAATTCCATATTCATAAATAAAATCCTTCGCAATTTGTTCTTGTGTATCCATAAAGCTTCTGTAGCTTCTGTACTAATTGATGTCCAGAAACTGTTGTGCATTTATTTCGGAATTGCCCTGATAGCAATCATTTCTGGAAAAACCTCCCTCTTTGATCTCTTTGCTAAAAGGTCTCTAGCTTGTAAATTTACATTTTTAAAAATTATATTTACGACTGAAAACCCCAAAACAAAATGGTTTTGACCCCTGGCAACCACAGCCCTCTGTCGATCTGGTTGCTAGGGACGTTCCCTGACGTATGTGTGTGCGTCACGTCGTGCCTGCAGGGGCGTGCGTAAAAAAAAACAAAAAAAAACAAGATGGCTGGGTTACCTGAGCAAAAGAATAACAAGCTTTTTTTTTTTTTTTTTTTACTCACCCTCCTTCTTACTCTGAGAAATCTCTCCAGTTGTTCTTTGCTAAAACACCATCTGACCACGGCTTGTGTAGGCTGTGTGATATAACACATTCATGTAATAATATGAAATTGCAAATAAATGTGTTAATATAAATCTTTATGGAAGTCCAAAGGGCCAGTTCAGTTGTTACAGCAGTCCAAGAAAAGAAATAAGTATAAATACAGAGTATAAGAGGTGTATCAAACTATAAACACATAAATAAACGTATTTTAATTAATGTACTACAGTCTTGGGGCAATTGGCTGTTTTTCACCCAAATAATCCAGCCTTGTCCCCCTTGTTTTGTCCTGGTTTTGCAATGTCTCCATGGGTGTAATAAGCCAGGGCATCATTTGAATCTTTTTTAAACCTTTGCAAAACAATGCCAATGAGGGTCACGGCCAATTAACCAAAACAATACTTTGATATTTTATTTTGAGGGTGGAAATAAGCCTATACGTTGAAGCTTTTTAACCTGATACATTTCACAACACAAGCAGAAATTACTTTAAAACAACTGTGTGCATTTACATTTTTGATGATCCACAACAGATGACAGGTTTGTGCTACATGTGCTAAACAGACACATTTTAGTCAGAACCAAATAAATACTGTACTTAAGTTTCATACCCAGCCACAGAGTCCAGTGTTGCATGCGCAGAAGAAAACTAATTCGATTAAACATTGTTTTCATCTGTGTCATATCATTGCTTTCGCTACAGTATTGACTACTCATTCATGGAATATAACATGTAATCTTGAGAGATGGCTCGATACAAGGAAAAATTATTTAAAGAAAAAAAAAAAAACAACCACCATGTATATAAATAGATCACACTACACTTTTACAAAATAATTCAAACCATATCTGCATTTTCTGTACTATATATTTAACTTCACACAAATATAAAATGGCTACAAAATAGCAACAACAAACGGAAAGAGTACTGCCCCTCATTCATCAAGCTAATGTACAGAGCATTCAAACAATAAATACAGCATTTTATACATCATTTTCATAGCTGTAAGATCAATCACATTTTTTTGTGAACAATATAGAATTATCCCCAAAAACTATACTGTACAATAGGAACTTTACAGGATAAATGGAAACTACCTAAAGACAGAAGCATTGTGAAAACACTAAAAAGCTGTATTTACTTTTTAAAATATTCAATGCACAGCTTTAAAAAAGAAAACGGAAAAATATTTGAACAAAGTAGCCTGCCTTGAACAATGTTATTGTGTGTAGAGACTATTTTGGTAGTAGTAGGACTTCATATAGGCCTCATTAGCCACAGAGGACACACGAATGATAAACCAATATTGCCTCAATAAAATAAGTAACTTAAAGAGGTGTCAAACCAGATGCTTATATTACGGGGGGGCTTTTTATACAAGTTTACAGTTGTATTAAGTTTCAGTTCTATCTTGGGCTATAGTGTTTTATTATGGTCATATTGCATGTGCTGCATCATCGCCATGCGCATGGATGCCATTTGTTAGAGGTATATGGTTCCCATTGGTAAGGGCAACTTTTTTCAAAGTAGCCACATTCCCATTGACGTAGGTTGCATGTGGAGGCACGAAGTTTCTCTGCAGCTTGTGCTCCAGCAGCATGTGGTTCTGAGGAGGAAGGCCAAGGCACGCTCTGAAAAACAAGGGGGGAACATTTTACACCTGTATATAAGCCTGAGTTCTTACATGCAGGACTGTGCGTGAATGCCATCTAAATAATAAAACTGGTCCATACCTCAGGATATTTTCAATGCACGCCCTCTGGCGAAAGAAGGCATTAACGACTGGGGTCCCTGATGGCACCAAGGGGGCCTTGCAGAGGAAGGAGAGCAGTGCTAAGACACTGTGGAAGGACTGGAAGTCCTCCTCCCCCTCAGGTCGGACGGTCACACGCTGACAAAGCTCCGTCAGGATAACCAGGTCCAGGATGATTGGACTAGCAAGTAGAGAGTCCTTTTGCAAAATAGAATGATGGAGTGAGTATAATGTATTGTGGGAGTAAGTTCAAGATATATATCAATAAATATCATTCTTAAGCCATTTCGGGCACTGCAGATTGTCGTTACTTGCACATGCAATAATTATATCCAAGCTATATCTTTTTCAAGCACTACCACTAGATGTCACCAAATCAGGTATTTTCCAATTTTACTCATGTCGACTACACTAATGAGATAATAAAGAGACACATGTGACCCCATTGTTTTAAGGTTTTGATTGTTGCTGGATCCATATTCTCATTGTTCCAGTTAACTGTAAATTAACACAGCACAGCTTCTTGCCACTGTGTCAGACTATAAATTACATCATGTGTATGTATGGTGCTGGGATATAGAAGCTGCTCTGGTGAAACATGCAATAACCATGTCAGTGACCTAAAGATCTCTTTAAATTAGCTCTGAGGCTTGTTACAAAGGATTAACAGTAAGCTCCGGCACTCCTGAGCCTCCTCCTCCATAACTACAGTCAGATAAAGTATAATAGCTCTGAACGTCGTGTTTAGCAGGCAATTAGTTCAGTTTGAACTCTCACACTGGGAATTGTTTTAATGTGCTCGATTTGTCTTTGTCAGTTTCATGTGTCACAGAAACACCAACCTCGCAGGTGTTATGCAGTGCAATAGTATTGGTCCCTCCCATCATTATTTCAGAAGTGTATTCATCCATGGCACGCTTGCTGTCTCCCACATAGGGGACGTATTTAATCACCACCTGAAATAAAAACAGAGACAGTAAGTCTAATCAGTTGTTTTCTGTTAACATCCATACAGAGCTCATTATCTTTTTTGCTTCAAAGTCACTCACACAGTGGTCGGGTTTTTCTCCGGGATTGTACAATATGGGGTTTGACTGGACCATGTCATCCACCACGTTGCTCTTGGAGATCTCTTTGGAGCGGAACTGCTGAGGGGCCGACAGGTTCTTCCCATCGTTGTTGCCAAGGTGATTGTAGCTGACAATGGAGGTCGGCTGTTGAGGGGGGGTGGGGGAAACTTATTAAAATCTCTTTGCCTGGAAAAATCACGGTGCTGTGAGTTTGTGGCCTTCATCTTATTTTCATATCATCATTGTTGATTTTACAGAGGATTCTGCTGTTTTTCTCCCCAATTTGCCTGCTTTCTTGTTTGGGGGGATTTGATCCAGCATACTAATGGAGTAATTCTCACTTTAATTCTGGCACTGGATAGGAAACAACCTTCCCATGTCATTTAATCACAACCATTTTCATCAATACTATAAGCACATTAGTAGGGAAACCTTTTTCTCACCTTGATACCTGCACTGACTAGAAAGTCCACCAGCACGGACTTGATCTTGGTCTGACCGGATTTGAAGTCGTCTCCTCCGATGAACACCCCTCTCTGCACAGCCAGCTCCACGGCTCCTGGCACAAAGGTGTTCTGCGGTGAGCCGTTGATGTAGGCGCAACCCTCCAGGATGCTGGCCACTGCAAACAGAGTGGAAGGAGAAACCTCTCCTCCAGCCTGATGGATGCAAGAAAAAAGAAAAAAAAAAACAAAACAAAACATAATGACAGTTACTGAGACTATCATCATATTACACGGAGGAAGAAAGCTTGACTCACAAGGCTGCGTTTCCCCTGGAGACTCTCGTCACATCATCTCTGTAGCAACAACTCTATTGTCGACTTTCTGTCTATCTGAAATTGAGCCATTTGCTGAAGATCATAAGTCTGTGAAATAGACTATTATCGTTGCTGACAGCACTACAAGCACACTGAAGACAGGAGATAAAATAAAAACTCACCCATGAGGGGCAAAACATAATTTTCTTCTCCTGATCTGATATCAAAGGAATAGCTGACTGTTTCAGACTCATTATGGTGTTACATCTCCAGCTCCACAGCAAAGTGTGAGGAGAGCTAATCTTTTCATCCTCTAAGCTTTATTAATCACTAAATGTGATGCAGGATTACTGTTTGGTCTGCGGCATTAGGAGGAAATTAAAGTTGATTCATGACCACCGGCCACCGACACAGTTTAGGTTGGTTTTGAGGACAAATTAAAGCCCTTCATACTGGATCTCGACGGAGACCAAATTAAGGATTTGTGTCTTTTGATCTTGTATGTTTCATAAATCTGGAAGTCTTCCAGCTAAACTCTCTCCTGCTCTCACCTGTATCGTGGCGAGCAGGTTCGTCGCGCTGTCATTGACCCCCGGGATGATGTCGCAGAAGCGCTCAGTGTTGGCGGTCCACAGAACGATGACTTTGTCCACACCGCTCGACCGACGGAAGTCCCTTATATCAGCTCTGATCTGCTCCACCTGGAAGACATTTTTTCTTTAAGTCAGCTGGAAAAAAACAACACAATCTAAAAGAGGAATACGTGACCGACAGACGGAGGAGACCGAGCTTTACCTGCTCTGCCATGGTCCCAGTGAGGACGTTGTCTGCCCGACTCTCTTGGTTTTCAGCAATGAATTCTGGGATATAAATGGACCGTCTGGGTTTCATGCTGCTCATATATGGTCGCAGCTGCTCTTGTACTTCCCAGTCAAATACCTGAGCCCTCTCCATCGCACTGCCAAGATCCATTGAGGAGATATCCCAACCTTAAAACACAAACACACTTCAACTTTTAAAAAAATATCCTCATACATAAACACACGCACACACCATTTTCATGAACAAAAAGGGCAAAAGTTGACAAATGTGAGTCATCGGTTTTGCCTTATAATAGGCTGAAGCAGCTCTATAAATAGGTTACTCTTCACTTGTGATATAACAGACGAGGTTGCATCAGAGGACACCATAGAAGCTCATCTCTGACCATCTTCACCTCACAGCCTCTGTGGCTGCCCTGGGGTCATATTTACCTACCGTGACCTCGCGTGCCATTTGACACGCACATGTACATGCAAATCTTTCTGTGTCAGAGGTGAGGCCTTGAGCAGACTTTGCCAACTTTGCAATTTTCCGTACCGTCAAAGATGATATCATTAGGGTGCACCATGGGTAGGAGGTCACGTAAAGGCACGTTGACCTCGCCCTCGAGGCCAGATCCCAGACACACGGTGGACGCCTGCAGTAGGGAGCCGAAGTAGTTTGCTTTCTGTGGGAATGTGGGGGAGAAAAGAGAGAAAAAAAAAACATAATGATTTCATTCTCTATACAGTTTTTTTAACTGGTTTGAAGGTTTATCACAAATCCATGAAATCCTTCAAACTGTCTGAAATGGAAATCACAGAAACCAGCTCATGGAGGTAAAAATGTATGCCCATATAAGGGGAAATCCCCCAGACCCAGAGTCAGCTGAGCCTGTTACACTTTACTGAACATGTCAGTATAACCAGCTTATAATGAGCATCTACCGCTCTATCTGGGGACATACAGAGGGCTATATTTATAAAATAGGACAAGGCGGCTCTCTCTTAGCTCGTCTGTGGCAGCCTTAGGTTTTCACATCCTATTATAGTCTAGAAATTAAGAATCGATTCACTATCTAGATTTTCTTGTCACTTTTTTTTTAAACAGGACTCATTCCTGTGCTTTCACGTTTCATCTTTAAAACTACAAATGTGTCCTTTGAACAAGGGATTGAGCCATTTACGAAGCCGACCAGTAGGTTCTTGCCTTTTCCAAACCTCCAGGCAATGGTTTGTTTTCATTTCAGTGAGCGTCGTCGGAGTTACAAAGTTAGACTGTTTGCGCATCAAAGTGAAGCTATTTGTGTCTCAGTTATGATAAAATTCAAGTCTGTGCAAGTTGCCAAAGGTGAGCCAGGCAGCAGCTCATTCACCATCCGGGTGTGTCTGTACAGGCAGGATTGCATCACTACGCTCACCTTCACTCCGGTTTTCGTTCTCCAGGTGAGACCCAGCCTGTTGGCCAGCACGGCCCCTGTGACCGTGCTCCCGTTGTTGCCTCCCCAGCCCACCAGCATCACGCCCAGCTTGGGCACGCGACTCTCGGTGCGAAACGTCAGCTCGCTGGTGTGCGGCGTCACCTGTTCGAGATAGGGAGGTAAAGTTAGGTCTGTTGAGTTCACTGTGCAGATGACACATACAGATGCGTGTGAGCCCAAAGACAGTGTGCGACAGGTACACCCACCGTGACTTTGTCTCCCTCTCTGTGGACTGACGTGGTCTGGTAGGAGTACTGGGACACGATGTGAGTTTCCGTGTACTTCACACAGGGGCTGTTGACGTGGATGCTCACAGACATGGCTGCAGTGTCTGCAAGGAGATGACAGACAAACAAAGGATTGGTCCAACTTCCACCTGTCAAATGGCACCATGGGTAATGCTGCACTTCCTCAATACGCCACTAACTACCCCAAACTACCAGCATGCTTTGCTGATAAGACAAACAGAGTGAGTTATCTCCTGTCTTTCCTGACTCAGACACCATAACAGTGAAGTTATTGTTGAAATTCGGTCAATTTGCCCATTTTTGTCGATCAAAAGCAGAGAAACACGTGCGGATGAATGAATGAACACGACTGATGACGAACCCGGAAACGCCCTCACCCGTTTTCCTCTTGTGATGTTGAGAGAAGATGTCGGTAACGTAACGTCGCTGAAATGAAGCCGGCGCGTCTCCCCAGGCGGCTCCCGTCTCTCTGTAACTTTCCAGCTCTTTCTCCCTGTAAAAAGTGCCGGCTGGCGACCGTCTCCTGCTGATGGGCTTCCCGCGTGCCAATGAGAAGGCTCAGTTCCTCTTATGTAATACGCGAGGAGGATGGAGAGACTCGAGAAGCGCGCGCAGGGCGGCAGCGATTGGCTGCGCTCGTGAGGCGCAGCGGGGCGGGACGGAAACGCTGCGGAGGCTCTTCCTGTGCATCACTACACGGTGACTGTCCAGGTGGAACCACACTGAGTCTGACAAGGAGTTTTGTTTCCTCTGCAGAACAATAACAATAATACTAATAATAATGATGGTGATACTACTACTACTACTAATAATAATAATAACTATTATTGTTGTTGTTGGGTTTATATTATATTTTAATAGATTATTTAGTTGTGAAGTGTATTTGTATGATCTTTATTGGCAAAGTATTTGTGTGCATACAGTGCAAGGAATTTGACTCCGGTTTTTTCCATTGTTCTCAATCTACTTTAACTGAAATAGACATGACAGCAAGGACCACAAAGGCAGAAGCTAAAAGGCAAGACATTGAGACAAAAAAAGTAAAAAGTAGAGGGGAAAGAGACAAAAATGATGTGCAAAATAAACAGTGGAAAACTGAGGTGTGTTTCTTTAAATGTGCCGTGTTTATATGAATCATTATTACAATGATCAGTCTCCACACTGGACTGACATCTTCATTATTACCTTTTAGCATTGCTCATACTGATAATATCCAGCAGTGTGATGTGCTGCTAAGGGGTCTCCCAGGAGAGCATCTCCCTCAGCGATGAGCTATATTAGCAAGTTAACGTACTGTGATCAGCATCAGAGCATTTGTGCATGTACACATTCATCATCAAACACTCAATTAATCATCTATCTCATCATTAAATATTCCCATATTACATATTCCCATGAAAGGAAAGACCTGCAGAGCACCTTAAACTTAACTGAAAATAAAGAAACATCCCCGTCAAGGAAACCATGACAAAGATTAATGTGCTGACCTGCTCAGAACACTGAAGTACAAAGTCTTCATACAAACTCCCCCCAGCATTTAGGAGAATGCATAGTGGCAATCATCCTCAACATACAGACAAAGCAATCAGTGAGGGTCAAAAAGCCACCCTAGTCAACTGACCTCAGTCGCAATGGGCTTGTTTTTCTCTTGATAAAGGCAAGACTAAATGCAATAACACCCCCAAAACAAGCAAAAAGTGAAGATGGCTACAGTGCAAGCCAAGCAGTAGAAGATAGCACCCGTCTGCTGAAGTCTGTGTCTTCTGTCTGACGGTTTGATATCCCAAAGATATCAAATATGTCCTCATGTAGATTTGTGTTCATTTGTATAGTTACTTTTGGTGTCCTAAAACTGCTTTTGTTCGCTTGTTTGTTTGAATGTGAACGCCCTCAAATTGTAGCTGAACATTTGATACGGAGCTAGCACAACAGAAGATGTGTACTTACAGACACACAATAAAAATATTACAATGCCTGCTGCATTTCATTCTTCGGCCTTGATTCAGAGGCCAAACCTTACTAGGCATCCATGTTTGAAACATGATTGTAATATCAGTTAGTAATGCCACTTTTTGATTAACACTATCACTTCTATTGTATCTATATTTTTTTCTGTTAGCTGTATATTTAGTTTATATTTTATTTGTATTACTCATATGTCACATCTTTATTTATTTTATTACTCTATGTTATTATTTATTTACATCTTCATTTTATATTTTTATTTCTTAATCTATTTTTTCTTGTTAAGTGCCTCTATTCTTGTTGATATTTTTCAGCATTGTAAATTGATGTAAATTGTTGTGTAATGACAACTCTCATCTGGAGAACCAATACCTTCATATACTGTGTGTGCAAGCTGATTGGCTGAAGGGCATGAGCAGGCAGGTAGTGAGATCAGGTGACAAGGAAAGAGAGCAAACTCAGTGGGGCCGGCCACTGGACTGGTGAGATATGGCATGTTCTCTGAAATTTTCATTTCCAGGGGATATTTGGTTGTTAGTAAATACAAAAATAGACTTATTTAATGGTATCAGTACCAGGGAAAGAGGAGGAACTGAGGTGATAATGTGTATATGACAAAAATAGCATTTTCTCATGTTTTAAGGTCAAACATAAAAGTAACACAAGCTTTTTTTGTTGTTGTGTTGGTTGTATATTTTTATTAATTATAAATAAATCAAATTAAAGCGGTGGGCAATTCGTTTTGCTCAAAAGAGAAGAAGAATGAAAAAATCATGTTATCATCTAAGGACACACATTAATCACTCCTTAAAATCTATATAATGTGTTGTACAAGTTTGCTTTTTAGTGTTACTCTGTCCAGGTTTAGCTGGAGCAGGGAAATAATCATACAACGGTTTACATTTAATCAGTCACTTATTTATGTTTTAAGTTTTTCTCCAGGTGAGATTAAATATAGGTTCCCTGAGTCTTACAAACTTAAAAAGAGGTAAGATCTCTTCTCCAGTATGCCTTTAGACATATTGCCTGAGGGCGTCATCCTTCTGGAGCCTGCAATCCTGTGATTCCTCAGAATGACACTAACCAGACAACTAAAGTCATAACGTGGAAGATGACCTTTGCATTCCTCTGAAAAAAGGATTGAAAATTAGACCCTTGACCCCTTGGCATGCCGAGAATGTAATAATGAGGTAGGTGAGATATAATGAGATAGGTTTGGTCATGAAACAGTACATTAACCTTTCAGTCTTATGGAAAAGTTGTACTGACAGCATTAATATGCATCATGGTTAAAATGCACAATGAACTGAGATAAAACGTCTCAACAAAAGCTTTCATTTCATCAGGGTAGCTGTCAGTCCAGCACATTAGACTAAAGCTATTGTTTAAAGGTTGCAACCAACATTTTCATTTTCTATGACACAGAAATTAGAATTAGTGAGTGAAAAAATCCAAAACTCATAGAAGACAACTTGGAGCCTTTAAAAGGATATTAGCAGGATTTACATCTTAAGTTTAGTGAAACTCAGTAACATCTTATGTTGCAATGAAATCATGTGGGATGGATGCTGAAGATAAAAAGATTAAGAATCCATGTTTGCATGCAGTTACATCACTGGATGACTCAAGACAGTGGTATGGTTACAGAATCAAATATTAATTTATATTACATTACACTAAATTTGGATATATCCTTGTTGGATAAGAAACTCAGACTTGGTAAGTTGGATAAAAAAAAGTTTTCCAACAGTAATTATGAATCACATATTAACAGACAGGCACCTGGTAGTAATAGCAACTCCTAACATGAAGCAATCCTAGTTTCTACCTTTCTTTTAAAAATGTGTAGTCTCCAAATTGATGCTGAGATAACATCATAAAGGTACTTACTCTGACTTTAAGAGCTCCCATCAGAGCCACAGCTAACATTTAGTTATTTAGAGCTGCTGCAACAAACAAATATCTTCACCTGAAAACAGAGGATATTTATCTTGATTTTTTCTTTAATGATTCATCAGTTATCAAAATGGTTGCTGATTAATTTTCTCAGATCAGCTGAATGACTAATTGAATTCTAATACAGTTCTTGTCTAATCAACTGCTGGATACTCCTAATTTAGATATTTATGACTATGTACATATATTATGTATGTATACATATTATATTTATTCACATATATTTATGTTTACAGCTGGGACTCACTAATCTATAACGACAAATAAATATTCTTGATCTGCTTAAATATCACTGCAAATTAATACAAAGTTGTTCTGACTTATCATTTTTATTCTACGATCAGACATGTCTATCCTGGTGGGAGTGGTTTCTTCCAAGTAGACAATGCTGTCATTGATAGGGCACCAGGTCTCACTGAATGATTAAAAAAATAATTTTAGTGGTTACGTGTGCAAATAATGTGAATGATACACTATGAACTTCAGCAATGGAGTTCACAGACTTGTAGAATCAATACCAAATTCACTAACACACTTTCTGTTTTCCCTTCAATATGTCACTTGTCTGTGTGTGTGTCTGTGTGTGTGTGTGCATATGTATATACACTCTTTCTTCAGTGAACCGCATTGAGACAAGTTACGCAAAAGCACTACAACAGATATGTTTTATGTGACGTCAGAGTCGCTGCATCCGCCCGCCCCTCTGATTGGACGCCGCGTGTTTACGTAGCAACGGTCCGGAAGATGTCGCTCAGGCCAGTCCTGAAAAACTTCCGCCTTAACTTGTAAAGAAAACACAGCAGCTAAAAGGCAGTCGACGGCGCAACCGGCCCATTTAAGAAGTCAGACCAAAGGTAGATACGAGTACACGTTTGACACGCACACGCCGACCCACACGTTTGCCCTCGCACGGTTTGTCGACGCGTTTTTGCCCAAATCCCCAGTTTACCACAGCTAGCTCGTTAGCTCCGCTGCTCACTTGCTAGCAGCTCGGTAGGCCTCAGCTGGAGATCCTCACGGCTGGATCGCGATAAATTTGCCACTAAACTTAGACGGCTGTGTGTCTGACAGTTAATTTTGACAGTTTATGACCCTTTAAATGAAGCAGCAGACCTGATTTCACGGCGCATTGGTTGCTTTTTCACCACTCTGCGGCTCAGGTTAGCTCCCCAGTTAGCCCACCATCGCGTCAGACAAAGTGTAATGTCACTATAAATATCTTATAACCTAAAACAGGTCATCAGCGGTACAGTTAGTCTACAAATTATGCTGAAAATCTAAATTCGTATAGTTTAGTTAATCTAAGAACTGGGCTGTACTTTGTCAGTATTGTTTTCTTGCTCTTTACATTAGTCTTGTATAGATATATCAACGTGATGAAACAGTAAAGGTCTATTTCATGTGATGACTGCTCCTCTTTTCGTGAATATTTCCATTATGACACATGCATGCTGGTCTCATTGGCTTTGCTGTCACCAGACAGATAACCTCTGACTGTGCCACTCCCCTCCTGCAAGTTAAACAAACCAACCAGTCATCTCTTCTTCCTGCTTGATAACTAACATCATGAAGCGACTTAGACGCACAGTACTGTTTGGTATTTACAGATGAATGTGTTGGATATGTTAGCAGGAAAGTGCAGCACCATTATGTGTTTAAGAAGATACAGATTATGTGTGTGCGCGCGCTCGCTTGTGTGTAAGCAAATACCTACATATCTATGTTTTGTAATGTGGATTGATCATCATAGTCAGGATAAAAAAACTAGGACTGGCACCAATACTTCAGATTGTTGCATCCCTACTACCAACCAAATACTAAAGAAAATCCTGATCCTGAAAATATACTGCCTTAGCTGTGTGTTTTTTCATAAGCCTAATGTAACTTTATCAATAATGCTTTTCATTGTTTCCCCTCCAGGCTCTTCACTCTGGAGCTTTGGTGTGTATTTTTCAGAGGGTGTGTGAGTGTATGTGTGAGTGTGTGTGAGCTGCAGTTTCCTCCTCATCTTTTTACCAAGAGCTGCTCCTCCCCTGGAGGATGACAATGGAGGAGATGAAGAATGAAGCGGAGACAAACTCCATGGTATCCATGACGCTGTATGCTGTGATGTACCCAGTTTTCAACGAGGTAACACATCTCACGCTGACACATTTAGTGAATTATTTGTGTTTGTGAGTATTATGTTAAATCCAGTTCGTATGGTATACGTTCTGGTTTTTAAATATGAAAATATGAATGTACATATCATGGCATCCACATGGTAATTAATGCACCATTAAGGAGGGCATGATGCCAGTTAGTCTGTAATTAAGGTAATGCTCCTGATGCTATACGGCTGATAGATAAGAAAACATACATATATTGTAAGACAGGTTTCCACTGCAATATGAACTGTGGTATTCATGAAGGCTAGTGTATTTGACAGATTATCCATATTGCAGTGGATTTACATAAGTAGATGGAGTTATTACTGTAGGAGCAAAGCAGTGTACACTATGATTTACATTTGTGTTAGACTGATAAGTGCAACGCAGTGATGAATGCTTAAAACACACACTGTTACAGTGCTGTTTTAAAATGATCTCCTCAAGGGACAGTGATATGGTCACTGAAGTGGGAAATCAGACAGGTAATTTCAAGCCTATTTCCAAGGGGAGTTGAAAACAAAAGAAAAGGGATGTGCGATCATGCAGCGTTAGCATCAGCATGGGCCTACTTTAAAAAAAATGCATCTTAGGTTAAATTGAACCAGTTTTGATGTTTAGGTTCCACTTAGTATGTGACTTTGGTAACAAGTGTTTTCTCTGTCTCCTTTTTTTTCATTAGCTGGAGAGGATCAACCTATCAGCAGCTCAGACGCTCAGAGCAGCCTTCATAAAGGTAAGACCATGTGTGGACCCGATGTCTTCAAATACAATGCAAGTATAATATAATCACGTATATCATAATATCTTTTTGAAATAGGAACTGAAGCTTTAGCAGAACCTTGACATAGGTTTAGTTCTGTCTTTGAGGAGGCTGTAATTTTCCAGGTGGAGGCTGACATAACAACAAAGCCACTCCACACGTTGCCTGATGCAAATTACAGTTTATGGAAATTAATCAAAACAGAGGAACGTAGATAAAAGTATCAAATCATCTGCAGATTATTGCCTTACTTAAGTATTATAACTAAAAAATAAAGTAAAAGTATAAGTTTAGTATACAGGTTTTTAAATTGTATTGTCAACTCTAAAAATGATCCCCCCACCTGTTTTAAACGGCACACCACGACAACTTCAACACAGCTTTCTCGTCCACTTGCTGTGTTTGTGCGCGTTCACTGGTTTTTCGCGTAGTGAGGGATCAGCAAAATTATGGATGCTCTCACTTTCAGTTTTGCTTCCAAATAATGGGGTTTAGACAATCTAGCATAACTGTCGGCTTGTTTACAACCTGTAGGACTGTCTGACTGCCCTTGCTTTGCCCCGTGGGGTCTATTTTTAGCAATGTCACTATACTATGTTATCTTATCCGATAGAATGGACGCCCGGGACTATGAGAATATGCCCTAGATTGTAATAAACCTTTCTTGCTCTGTGCTCTTACACGTCCTCTGACTGACTGTTGGACAGCCTTCCTCGCAATTTTACAAATCTGTTCACAAGCTGAGAAAAAATGTGAACAATGCACAAATATATTAATGTAGTGAGTGTATGAGTGAGTCTCATCTGATGATTGTAGTCGTCAGATGAGACTTTAATGTCTTTACCCCATTTTATTTTAATCCGTACACTGCTGTGATTACACTGGAATAATAAAAGTGCAGTGACTGTTGATCAGCTCGGTACCACTGCTGATGAGCGGTTGTGTTCACCACGAGCCCAAATGAAATATTAACGAAGGAGGAGCAGCTTTTTCGCTCTCCAAACCATAGGGAGATGTGATCACCTTACAGCTGTTTTACTATGACATTTGCGAGTCTTTTGTTCACTTGTCTCGCTAATGGGTATCTCCAGCGCCCCCCGTTGCTTCCTGGCTGGTGTAATTCAAGGTTGAATTATTCAGGAAGAGAGCTTTTGTGCGTTTGTCTGAACCGCTCACAGCAGATATCTGACATTCGGTGAAGTTTCTGCTTTGTTCTCCGCTGCTCTAACCCTGTCTGTGCTTTTGCTGGAGAGGAAACACTGTGCGGCATCGTCTTTTCTTCTCACGTGCGACTTGCTTGCTTCCCCACTTCACCCTGCTCACCTAATTCAACTCTCTCTTGTCAGGCGGAGAGGGAGAACCCTGGCCTGACTCAGGACATCATAATGAAGATCTTGGAGAAAAAGAATGTCCAGATTAACTTCACTGAATCCCTACTGCGCATGGCAGCTGACGACGTTGAAGGTGAGTATACGAGAGAAAATCTGCAGTTTGACTGAGTGGAACTGGTGTATAACTAGTCTTCTCATCTATTCTGACCTCACCAGCTTGCCAATATGCCCATTCGTATAAATTATCAAGCTCCTGTGAATGTGCTAAATGACCTTTTCCTACAGAGTTCATGATTGACCGGCCTGAGCAGGAGTTCCAGGACCTAAATGAGAAGGCCAGAGCTCTGAAACACATCCTCAGCAAAATCCCTGATGAGATCAATGACAGAGTACGCTTCCTACAGACTATCAAGTGAGTGCCCACACACACACACACACACACACACACACACACACACACACACACACACACACACACACACACACACACACACAGCAGTGCTGTCTTAAAACAGCTGTGTGCGTTCTTTAAAAAGAAACAGAATAATTTGAATGTTATTGAGTTATACTTTCCAATCAAATGCTTATCTGTCCTTCAGCAGGCAGTGCTCAGGCCATCAATAGCTTTAACCTCTCCAGTGTTGTACCGTGGGGGTTCTGAGCTGACACAAGCTATACCCCGGTCAACACTTTGCACTGTGAAATGTTTGGCTCTGACCTACAAAGAACATTGAGAATATCTGTATTCTAATGAGCAGCCTGATATTATTCAAAACTGCTTCTACTTTACATGTGCTGCTTTGGATATCATGTTGTGCAGCTGAGCCAGTGTTTGGCCAGTTAAGAAATACATTTTTCCTGTGGATACAAATGATAAGGTTTAATATCGGACGGCTTAGTTGTTTTCATGCCTTAATGCACCTAATTATATCTAATACATCTGGATGAAATCAGAAAAAAATGCTTCTTAGTTTAGCATGTTAGTGTGTTAAAGATAATATCTTGAATATTTTCTTTTAAATATATGTTTTGTAAGTTACTATATTTCATCATATGAAGCAATACAGTGGTGAATGAGCACGTGGCACAATCATAAGCTAATGTTGTGCGTACATGGTTACTCGGGCCGAACAAACAAAGAAGACATAGTTTCGGAGATAATTCTGTCCAGACCAAAGTGATGAACAGACCGACACAACCGCTTTATCCACACTGCCATTGTAGCTAAAAATAAGCCAGTGCACTCAGTGTTTGTGAATGCAGATAATGTTGATAACTTCACGACCTGCCTCATCCTGCTGATAGGTTAAGTATCAGTGCTTTGTGACTTTGCTTTGTGATGGGTGTTGTGGTGTCGGATCAAATGATCTCCTGATAAATGTGGATGTGCGCTCCCAATTTTCAGACTTTTTGCTCACTATACCTGGCAAGAATGCCTAAAATTAAAAGACATAACAGGAAATGGAAGAAATATGCAGGCCACATAAGGTCAATACACACATAGAATATATTGCATTAGAAATACAGCCATTATCGGTGAGAAGAGGGTGAATAGCACTGCGTTGCCCTCACTCTAATTGTTAATTCATTGTTGCTGTACAAAGCTGACTTTTACTGACTCATTTGTGTTGTGAAATCCTCACTTGTGTTGTTGTTGGTTTCCTACAGAGACATAGCCAGCGCCATAAAAGAGCTCCTGGACACAGTCAACAATGTCATTAAGAAATATCAGTACCAGAATCGCAGAGTGAGTAACAGACACCAGAAACACCAGCCTGCGAGTGAGATTCTCCCTTTGCCCTTTGTTTTTTGTTAATGATGTTTTTTTCCCTCTATGTAAAGGCCCTGGAGCACCAGAAAAAGGAGTTTGTGAAATACTCCAAAAGTTTCAGCGACACCCTCAAAACATACTTCAAAGATGGAAAGTAAGTGTGACCTCATGAGACGCTTCAAATGAACCGATAAATGCCATAAATATTTATCAGTTGGGTTGATCTGGTGGCTATCCTTATTCTTAATTAATAAAAAAAAAAAATAGTCCCCCCTCATGAACTTGAAGGGTTTCACGGATTGTTGTTTCTAGGGAGCAGCTAAACTGACTGCTGGTGCCGTGACGTAGTTTTATATAATCATCAGTCCTCTCAGGCATTATTGTATTATCTAATTATGTCCATTGTATCAAGAACCATGTGGGTTTAAATGTCTGCAACCATCTCCGGCCCGTCTCCTCAAGCCATTTCTGTCTTTGTTCCCAGGGCGATAAACGTCTTCATCAGTGCGAACCGGCTCATCCACCAAACCAACCTCATACTGCAGACCTTCAAAACTGTGGCCTAGCCCTCAGAGACCACAGAGTTACCCCCCCCAAGCCCCTCTCCCTCATCCTTTCCCCGTCTCCCTCTCAGTCCTGTGGGGAGGAACTGTTAGAGTGGTGGAAGCTTGAAGAGCGCCTGACCCATATATGTAAATTAGAAAGAGTTGATTTTAGGGTTGGGGTCGATTCCATTGAAGTCATTATTCTAGATTCCAGTTCAAGAGACTGAAAAGTGCCATTTGTTTTTTTTCAATGAGGATTTTTCCAGTCTTGAAATGGAACTGAATGGGGCCCAAAGTCATGGTTGATTGATTTTATTTGGACAGTTTTAATTTATAACCCTGGTCTTGTTGGGAGTAGGTGAGGGGAGGTGTTTATTAAAGACTAATTGCCATTTTTCTAATATATTCATGTTGATCATTTTACTTTTAGCTTTTCAATCATGGCTACACATCTCAGACCGCATTCAGTAGGGGTGTGTCTCAGTCTTCTGTACCGGTTTTCTCTTCTCGGCTCCCCTTTGTGTCATTTTGCCATTGTCTTTTACGCCCAGGAGGAGAGGAAAGAGCTGGACATTTGAGAGGCAGACTCAGATTTTGTTTCTCTTTATTATCAGAAGACAGAAAGCCAAATGACTTCCAGCACAGTGTGCGCCTTACCAAGTCCTGTAACATTCCCTCCTCTCATTGTGATGAAGTGGAGCCAGCCCCCACTGTTCGGGGGATGTAGAGAGAGAAATGAAAGTTCTGTATTTAACTGATATCTGGTTGCAAATGTTCAATAAATAGTTTCCAAATGATGATGCTTTTTTAAATGTGTCCGAGTCCAGTATGTGTGAGATGACATCTTTATTTTTGACATAGAAAGGGGTACAGTGGGAGCCTTTTCCCTTCTTTGGTAAATAAGCAACATACAGGAAATATATTCTCTTTAAAGTGACCTCTGTGTCTAAGAAAAACATAAAGGAATGGACCCACAAATGAGTCACCCACTATAAAAGTTGATTTAGTACTTCTAACATTTTTGGACTCACAGTGGACAGTAAAAAAAAATATGAAAGAAGTTTTAGGTTTTTTGTTTTTTTTTTAATCCATGGATGATTCTGCCCCCAGAGTTTTGAGTGTGTTTGTGTTACAGTGAAAGTGGTGGATCCATAAGGATACAATATTTCAACTGTTCCATAAAAATAAAAGTTCTTTTTTTTTTTAAACCGTGTTTTCAACTCTTTCCTAATCCAAACAAGTGTTAAAATTTAACATGCAATATTCAAAAAGTGCAAGGAGATTAAGGTCTACATGGATTAGGAAATTTCATATAACATAAAGAGTGAGTTTTATCCAAAATAGTCAGAGGAGGGGTTTTCAGAATAGGCAAGCGTCAAGTGTTATGAAACAAGAATCAGGGTTTTTCAGAAGTTCCTATGTATTTTTTTCCAGAAAAAAAAAATCTGATTCTGCAGCTGGATGTTCATAAGAGGCACATACTGGCTCTGACACAGAATATGACAGAAGAAATAGAAATTCTATGTGCATCTGTGACATAGGTATATTACATGCAGACGATTAAGTATGAGTTTATCTGCTTCCTTCTACATTGTGAGATGTGCACAACACACACACACACAAAAATCATTTTCTGCCAAAAACAAAACAAAACAAACAAAAAATCCTCTTCTTCCATTAGAACCAGCAGCTGAGGACCTAATAATGGTTTTTGAAGTAACCCTTCAAAATATCTCTCAGACCACAGTTTGAGTGGCCTTTAACAAGTTGCATTTTGTAAACAATGTGTCTTATCTCCAAGAGCATTTCCTCTGATTTTTGATGAAGAGGCACAACAGCAGCAGCAGATGTTTCCTAACTGTACCAGGTCACTTCCTTGATATAGCTCTTGGCAGCAGAAACACTGTTCAGTTCCACTGGGCTCTGGGACAATAACATTTCCAGCGTTGCCTGGAAACAACGTAGGGGTAAACCATGACACTGCCAAGGGAGAGAAAGGCTCCACAATTGTTCTGTTGAAGGAGGAGTCTTCATCCCCATTTCCCTGTTAAAAAATACCACACTAGCAAAAGTGTGAAAGACATATTAGCAAAATGTACTTAGGTAACACTCCTGAAGATTTTTTTTTTCTCTTTAGTACTGAGCAGTCTCTATTTTTGGACCTCGCAACCCGGAAATCTAAACATTGCTTCAGTTTAAATAGAGCAAATTTATATTTAAAAATGTGAGTGGTACCTGCCAGCTCTAGAAAAAGACAGCCACACATGCCTCCCCTCAGTCTGTCCTTCTTTCAGCGCTCTCCACTTCGCCAAGACAACACTAATGCAAAGCTTGTTTGTTTTTTTAATCTATGGTGCAGTGGACCAGAGATAGAAAAAGTGTCTCTAACTGTGATTTTTCCCGGGAAAGTCACCACAGACAACCAGTTCAGCTGATGGTGTGGGCTTTCATCAGTGGGCCATGATCAACGAACATTGTGTTTCCTAAGTCAATAACAGTGACTTGAGAGATTTTTTTTCAAATGAAAATCTAAAGAAAGAAAATGAAAGTATTAAAAAGTAAAAGTACTCAGTGCAGAAGATGGGCCTAACACTGTTATACTGTTTGATCACTGATGGTGATTCATTAATCTGTAAGTACCATATAAGTCTATGTAGTCCTCATTTTCACAATTCATCATTCATCTTTTACATGTTTCTGCATGATGTATCCTGTCAAGTAATACAAAAGTGAGAAAACTTCATTGTAGTATAGCGGCCATTGTCTTTTACTGTGTTGTTTGTTTTTTTTGTGCCCAAAAAATGTGACCTGGATGACACTGTGCATTATTAGAAGACTTATTTCATTTTTTAAAATCCATTCAGCCAGCACTTAATTTCTTTCAGCTCCCTCCTTGTGGTTTTATGGCCCCATATTTAATCTATTTTGGTTCATTCTCACCGCTCTCATTAACAGCAGCACAAAACAGTAGTCAGACAGAGTCGGCAGAGAGCTGATGATTATGATGGAGAAGTCATTAGCTGAAGAGCCAGATATTTCAGATATTTAGCTTTAACCTTGCATCTGCTGTGTCTGAGATCTAATCTGCACCAAACACACTATTGAGAAATGTAAACATTGTTTTTGCTTTTTTTTTTTCCTGGCACCTGCTGCGCCACAGAAACTCCCACTGTTTCCATGTGAATGCACAACAGAAAACGTTTAATGCAAGCTGTCTCTCAGTTAGGGAGGAGTGACTGTGGTGACTTTGACTTGCGGTGACTTCTGCATTAGCAAAAACATTAGATAAGTGTGTGACAGCATTACTGACTTAGTGGGGGTGGGTTGTGATAAGAGTGTGAGTAACCGCTTACAGCCAGTCACATGACACAGTAGATTTGCAGGTCTTGATAAACTTCAACATTCTTCAAATATTGACTGACCAGCATTCGATTCAGTGTAGCACTTGGCACCAGTTCCAGCACTGTGGCAACTCTCCCTGAGGGCAGGAGGTGTGCTGGGTCTTTGCGTGCAAAAAAAAACAGTAGCCAGCTTCAGTGACGCTCACATTCCCTGCACAGAATTTAATGACAACGTTATCTCCCAGCTGCCGAGGGTTTCCGTCGGTTGTCAGATTAACCCTGTTTCACACTGCACGACCATCCCATCCGTCAGCTCAGAAGCCCCACCTTCTTGAGCCGTTTGTCCACGTTGGGAATCAATTTTTCGCTGAAGTCCCACAGCCGTTTGTCCACGTTGAGCTGCTCCCGCGTTAACGACCCCTGCAGAGCCACGCGGACGTGAATGATCCGACAGACGTCCAGTGGCACCCTGTACTCTGGTCCAGATTTCTTGAGCACCTCGTGCACTGACGTCTGCTCCACCATCCTGCGACGCAAAGACACACACAGCAGTGTCAGTTTCCTTTCAGTGATTCTTTTCAATGCAGTTAACGCACCTGGTGTTAATATGCATGTTGGGAGAGGGAGAGGTATCGCAGTTTTTTCTGTAGCTTCTTCTTTACATGTTTGGAGTGTCTTATTCTGATTTTCTCTCTGGCCTTTTTCATTTTGAGAATTGCAGATAATGAGGACTGTGACATTTTCCAGACTGACCATGTTTTTCCAAATATGAAAATCATTAAGAGAAATCGCGTGTTTGTCCAGTCATGGTGGGTGGAACTTTCAGTCATCTATCATGCAGCCTATTTGAAATAATATTTGCTGTCTGTGTCTTGGTCAGATCACAATAAAAGAAGGTGCCTTTGTGTATTTTACTGTATTTGAGTAAATTAGCCTTTTCAGGTCCAGTCACAATGACTATGTTGTGTGAGATGTCATAATGTCTTACTCTGATATAAATCATTCTCTGCAATAACAATAAATAAACAATTCAGTGTTTAACAAAATAAAAAAAAAAATCTTTTTAACTTACTTTGGCTGAACTATCAACTTGTACGGGTGATAAATTTTTCGGTCTGGATCCTCCCTGTAGATGTGCTCCAGGATGTTAACACCTGGCACCCCATTCCACTGAGCCAGATGAAACTTCCCACTTGGCTCAAAATGTTTCTTGGGGAAGATGTGGTTCTCAATGCGGAACACTCCTACCTACAAAAGGAGATACAGCATGGAGGATGGAGAGAGAACATAAATATTAATAATCACATTCGATCCTAAAGTTTGCATAGTTATTTTTATTGTTCCCAAAAGTACTCTACGTTTGGATGCTGCTGCTGGAGCATGTTCATCAGGGACATCAGGTCGTTGTGTTTGTATGGCATTATAATCTCGTCAATGTCGTTCAACAGGACGTAGCGGGACCTCTCCATGGATCTGTAGATGCACTCATTGAGTGTGGTTAACTGGCCAAA
>JBAJHX010000115.1:7419065-7431324 GCA_037176925.1 Amniataba percoides
CCCCACGGGGCGGTGGGATGGACCTGAACGTTTTGGGTGATTTCACATATATCCAGAGGAGGAAGATGACGGCAATGCTGAAGAGGATGATCATCACTATTTTCTTTTTTTGTGTCGCCATCCAGCCACTGATACAATGAAATTCCCAACCTGAGGCAGAATGAGGACTCGCAGTTAGACAGATGACACATTTACAGGACAGAACAAACATTCTCAACATAGCATTATTGCAATAACACCTCCAACAGAAGTGAGAGTGTAAACCATCTGTATTTGAAATCATTGTTCCTTGACATGTGCAAAACAGTCTCTGTAAACTCCATTTCTATTTTTAACATGATGTCTTGATGTGGCGAAACGTTCTCGTAGGCTGACTTATTAGTTTATTTTACAGTTATGGCTCTACATTATTACTCAGTTCACTTCCTGGATATAAATACGCTGATACATCCCCGTAGTCATTTCCAATGAAACTACATTTACATAAACAAGGAAGCAGGAAATGATAAACACTTCTAAATATAATACATTACAATAGGACTTATTAACAGCAGCATATTTTTTTCACCAAAATATTACAGAGCAACATTATGATTCATTTGCGCTCATGTGTCTGGCCATCAGATCAATCTATGTTCAATGTTCATTGTCTTTTAGCGCTGTGTTTTTTGTTATGCACCAGATCCTGAGGGATATATCTATTTAACCGCTAAATGCTCCACTTTCATTGCCAGCTTGTTGTTTACAGTATCTGTCTGTATTGTGGTGCTTAGCAGGCATTTTGGGTGTGGTGTACTTATAATGTTCCATATGTTGAGCAAATGACAGGTCAAAAGAGGCCAGCTCATTCTTGCCCTTTCCCTCTGACGGGTTAATCCAGTTATGCAGGAAGTTTTTTTTACCTTTCCTGGCATGAATGTACTCTACTATGGGCCTGACATCAAAATAAACATTGAGGGTATCTAAGTAACTACTGACTAGTCTCTAACTCTCAATTCTTGTCAAAAGTATAAGATAAAATAAGCTTCCATGTTCTTACAATCTATAATATAATCTATAATTTTATCATTAGCGAAAACCCAGTCCATTTAAAATGTGAATTCACCTCTTGTGAAGCCACCAACACCCCTCTTCCTTCCCAGAAAGACTCAGAATGTACTGCGGTAACCACGCTACTACGTGGCCAGTTGTCAACAATGCATTAGAGAAACCTGAAGCTGGTTTCACTTCATTTTTGGATCATGACTGTGTTTGGGTGAGACTACAACTGGAGTGATAGGAGTGTGCTTAGCTGTTAAAGCCTTGTAATTCTTGAAAAGCAGGTCCCTCGCTGTGTCCCATCAGATTTGTGCGTGAGGTGTAGCAAGAGTATGACTTGTATCATTCTTCATTGAGCAGCCACAGAATAATTAGCGGTTGCAATGTAAAACATGGAACGGAAAAACTGTCTACAGTCAGTTAGTATATAAAAAAACTGTGAAAAAAAAAAAAAACTACTTCTCTTCTCTTTCCTGTATTAGTTTGTGAGCACTGCAGTGCATCTATTAACACCACCGTAAATCACTCGAGGGATCAGATTATCGCTTAAAAATATCTTATCTTATTGGACACAGTGTCCGGTAAAGGCTGTAAAAAATGTAAAAAATAAATGTCCTGATGTCCTTGTCTGAACATAAGAATCATGCCACACAACATGCTGTTGAGGGAGACACTGTTAGAAAGTTGGATTTTTTTCTGGAACTGAACTTGCTCCGGTTTCACTGTTTCACTTCCTGTCCCTGTAAATATAAAATCCTAACCTTCCCCTACACTGGACGAATCAGAACACATTTATCTGCTTACTCCCACTTGGACTTGAAAATTTAGAACAATTCAAGTACAACTTCAAGGCCCCCCTCGCTCACTGCTGCACCCCAGATTACAAGTAACAATGACACTTCATATCATATAGAAATGTACAATGATTGTGAAGAGTGGTGCACAAAGAACATTGTTTTAGCTTCCTGGTAATCAGATTCACAAAGAACCTGTCATGGACACCACACATCTCCGACCTTGTTTAAGAAAGCTCAGAAACATCTGCGCTTCTTTAGGAAATTAAGGAAGGCACATTTTTATAGAAGAGCAATAGAAAGCATCCTGACTGGAAAAAATACAAATTGGCATGGGATATGCACGGCCCAGGACCGGGGGGCCTGGAGGGTGATTAAAACCACCCAGAACATCATTCATCTATCGAGCATCAACGCTATCGGTGAGGTGTGGGCGCAGAGCCTAAAGGACAGGAAACAAGAATACCCACCCCAGTCACAGCCTGTTCAGCCTGCTGCTGCCTGGCAAGTGACACAGAGGTGTCCGCTGGCATACCGCCAGACTACAGAGGCGCCTCTTTCCTCAGGCTGTGACACTCCTCAGCTCATCTTTGCCGTGTATGAGGCAACAGGGGAAGGACCAAAATGCAAACAATCAAGGCAAAAAGTCACCGATTTGTTGAAGAAGCTTACCAGCAGGTACCGGTGAATTCGTGGGTGGGTGCGTTCACAGGTGCTGGT
Source organism: Amniataba percoides (assembly GCA_037176925.1). Taxonomy (NCBI): domain Eukaryota; kingdom Metazoa; phylum Chordata; class Actinopteri; order Centrarchiformes; family Terapontidae; genus Amniataba; species Amniataba percoides. The sequence goes on from JBAJHX010000115.1 coordinate 7,421,618, forward strand.
ACAGGTACAGTTGGCTGGAAAACAGACACATGAAACGTTCTTGTATATTCTTGCATTAAAGAAATTAAGCAACACAGACACTGCAATAAACTTAAATAGCACCAATAAATAAATGAACTTGCACATTTACAACTAAGCATACAACCACAACTAAAGGAAGGTAGGTGATGGGGTGGGCAGGAACTGGAGGGAAAAAGGTTACTGCAAAGCAGAAAGGAGTCACTGGAGAGAGAGAAAATAAGTTTCTGAGTCCTGGCTCCATCCCGACATCCCTCCATGTATTTACAGCAGCTCTTAATTTAAATGTCATATATTTCTATGTTTTATACTGCATGTCATTTTGCAGTCACGTATAACAGGAACTGAACTTTGTGATTTCTGGAAAGTTTCTGACTATAATATCTTACCTGTCTCAACTCCTTTAAGTTAATGAACATTTCAACTGGTGAAACATTACATGTGCATCACATCTGTGCGTAAGCATTGCTATTGTGAGCATGTTGGCATGCAACTCCCAAACCAAATAGTACTCCCTGCACTACCACAACACACTGTGAAAGAAACAAGAGTATACACAGCACACACACACACACAGTGTTTGTGTATGAATCAACAGGCAGCTTGTTCTAAAGATCAGCACCACCCTCATCAGAACTGGATCTTAGTCTGCATACAGCTAAAGATGCCCGAGATTGGGTTACAATCAGAGAGTAAGGCAGAAACGTACCGAGGAGCCAAACCATGGAGCGCTTTGTCGACTGGAGACAGGATTCTGAAGCACAGAGCCGGTGAAGTGACTGCGATTGAGTAAAACACAGTTGACAGTTTTATACAACAGGACTTCCTGCTGTAATTTGAATGAGCTTCAGCCGTCTCGCTGATTATCGGGACAACTCTGCAAACAGAGCATAACAGTAACTCAACCTGAGATGAACGCATGAACCAAGTTTGGATCCATGTTTAAAGTGTAAGCTGATCTGTATCAACAACAATGCCACAGTTTCTGACTTCTTTACTGGCTCCCAACAGTGACTGCAGGGAATGTAAAATATGCTGATACCGACAGCAAAGGGGGACAGAATCAAAGCAAAGCATGCAAGGGACTCCGGTGGCAGGTCTATTTTAACAATACTTGCTTATATTCACATGCACATGTTACAATGAAGACTGTTGAGAGCATCACACAGTCAAACATGGATCACAGTATGGAAGGAAAACCACAGGCGCACACAGACAAGAAGACAAGAAAATATTAAAAAATCTAACACTCAGTCAATAATATGAAATAAAATAAGACGTAAACTACAAAAGAACTCTAATCAGCATCACCACATGGAGCACCCTCAACTCTGTTCACTGACATGTCATCTCCTCTCTTCAAGAGTTTGATTCTGTTTCTTACAGCAAAAAGGGGAAAAAAGAACTGAAGAAATAGAATAAAGTCCTTGAGCTCACTCTTGATCTTTTCCTTGAGTTTTGCCACAGACACTGCAGGGTGAGGAGGTTGGTTTCTGGTTTCAGTTCCTTCAGACCTGAGGACAGAGACGAGGCGGCGGGGACGCACGAGGAGCGCGGATCTGTCCGTCTGTCGGTCTGACGGGGACACACGGACAGAGGCTGAAACCAATGAAAGTTTACCCTCCTCGCGGTCTGTGTATCTGTCTGTGCGGGCGCATCATCTCAGGGCGGAACTTATCAAGTGTGTGTGTGTGTGTGTAACTTCCTCTCAGTATGATTTCAGCTCAGTGGAAATTACTAGTTGGAGGTAAAAAAAAAAACAAAAAAAAAAACTTAACATCCGAGCATGCATTTATCACATTTATTTTTTTTTGTGTGTGTTCTTTTGTCTGTTTAAATAAAAGAAAATGAGCCCGTGTTTCCTTGACTATTGCCACATTGTATACTGATGCTCTGATCTGCGCATGCGCAGTTCGGTCTACTTGCCGCCGCAGGTGCGCAGATTTGGACCGAGTTTGTAAAACAAGCTTGGTTGAGGCGAGCGTGAGAGAGATTTGAGTTACCACTGGGGTACAGGCTGCTTTGAATGTACGGCTTTGAAAGATGCCAGTTTGGTCAACCAATAGTTTGCCATAAAACTAAAGCTGCTGAGAAAAAGTAGGTCAAACTACTTTGTAAAAAAAAAAAAAAAAAAAAAAAAGACGTGATACGAAATGTTAACAAAATACAACACAAAGAAGTCAAGAAGTTCAAAAATAAACAAATAAAGTCACTCGTTCTCAGGCGGTACATTGACCAACAAAAATAAAATTCAATGCAAAGTGCCGCTTTGGTTTTGCCTATTGCACAATGTCCATCAGTCAGACACCTTCCTGAAGGCCCGGGCGGGGTGTCCAGGTGTGACACACAGCAGCATTACTCAGTAAGCCAGGCAACCTCTAAAATAGCATGCAACAACTTATCTGAACATTTGTTAATGGATGGCAATAATTAGTACTTTTAGTTTTACAAATTCAGATTCAAAAGATGAAAAAATTACATCCGAATGTTACACTGTGAATTGTGAATAATGCAATTCAAGAAGTGGGGATTTTAAAAGTCTTACAACAACTAAAGAGCAAAATTCAAATTGCACCTTTTTACACACAAATGTCCATCTTTATTTGCATTAGTAGTTTCAGTGGTTAACTACACCTCAAAAAAAGTCATTCATCTTCTTGAATCATGACATTTATTTACTTTTACTAGAGGCAGCTCTGAAAACACTGGCAGGTATCTCAGTCCTTTAGTGGCTGCACTCTTGTGTTTACTCTGCGATGTCAGCTGACCTGTAGTCAGCCAAGACAAACTACCAGTTCAGGTAAGGTTTTGCATATGGTATTAGGGTTGATAATGATATTATTAAGATTAACAGCCGAAAAATTACCTGCACAAATGTTACCGCTTTCTGTGTTTTAACTGTATTTATAGCTACTGGCTCTATATAAAACCTATGCTGGTGGCAATACAAGTCTATACCAGGCATACAGTGTCATACTAGGTCACGTTTTGCATACCCTCCACCTGTTATCCATGTTTAAACAAGATTACAACAATGCAAATGTCTCGGTGTGGCTGTATTTATAATGCTATGGTCAACACGAGCACAGCAATACTAACATGCTGATTTTAGGAAGGTAAAATGTTTACCATCTGACACCTTATGGAGTATGGAGTTTTAATGTACTAAATGAAATTAAAGTACAGATGAGACTGATCACCATATAACATGTCAGTGATTATTTATCCATCACACTTTTCAGTCAAAACTACAAATGTGTGAATCTGTTCCAAATCCATCCGATATGTGTAGATATATTTATTTCTGCAGGTATGAAACAGAACAATACTATGGCATGGCTAATAATCCTGAAGATGTAAATGATAAAGACATACATCTCCACCCCTCTGTGTTTGTGTCCATCACATCCATCAGCTCTTCCCCTCTGAGTACAGCTCTCCTCAGCACCATGTTCACATTTGGCATCAGCTTGTACTTGGAGTCCCCCAGTGAGGCGTGCACCTGGATGTTCTCCAGCACATGAACAGACGGTTTGCTCAGTGGAGTGTGAATAATATGATACAACTCGTGGCCGAGCGAGTACCCTCCCAAGGAGGCTGCTGGATGTGAGGGTGGGTCATTGATCAGTTCACCGGAGGCTCAGAGGGGAACGCTATCAGGACAGGCAGCAAGCAGGCTGGATGTAGGCTGCCTGAAACAGGATGGGCAGGCAGCTGGCTCACATGTGAAGGTGCAGACTGGAGTACTGCAGGAGGTCCACTGCATCAGCTGAAGGACAATCTCCTGGTATATAATTTAGAGATCAATCACAGTATGCCAAAAATATTAAAAGAAGGGTAAAATAACCAGAAAGCCAATGAGGTTGGGTAAAGCCTGTCTAGATAGATAGATAGATAGATAGATAGATAGATAGATAGATAGATAGATAGATAGATAGATAGGTAGGTAGACAGGTAGATAGATAGCCTGACAATGCCATTTGAGGTGTAAGGTTAAGAATGTCAATCAAATGCAGAAACCACATCTGTTTAAACAGCTGGTTTCCTGCTGATTAGAGCAGTGTACTGTTTAATGGTTGTTTCTCCTTTTGCCTTCTGAACAAAGTCCATTTCAACTGACATGTTTAATCTAACTTCATTTCAATAAATACAGAGAATTTAGAGAGACGTTGATTAGACGTGTACTTACAAGGTGGATTGCTTAACAATGTAAACCTAAAACAGTGCCACTGCTACAGCTCTATTAATTTGTATTTGGCTTGAACAAAGATTTCAAGCCCCAGTTATTGGCACTGACTGGCCATGTGCCACAGGCTGTTAAGGGGGAAAGGAAGGGGGAAGGTTATGTTAGTCTTTTCTTTAATCTTTGCCTTTCCTGTTAAATGTTGGATAATTTAATCATTTTAATTTTGAGCCTCCAGCTGTTATTTAAATGAAACCACAGAAGTTTAGAGGGGAAACTTCTCTTGACTTATCGACATTTGAAGTGTGATGAGAGGCCACAAGTTGACTCTACTTGTTTTTTTTTCAAGAGCTCACAAGTAAAAGAGGATGTAAAATCTCAATAAACAGATGGTGATGATACTCCTTGAGTGAAAGTCAAAGTCACCTCTTACAACACTGCCCTATCTTTATGTAATCATCTAGATTGTGTAGATAGATATTGATCTTTTGTTGTGTCTTAAACAGTAAAGTATATGAGCGGTGCTTCTTTTTTTCCGTGTGGTTCAAATTATTATCCTAATCGTTGCACATTTTGCTGTGTCCAGCCTGTAACGGTGATGACAATTAGTGGAGTCAAACTGTTGTTTTCCACCAGCAGATGTCACCAAAGAGCAAACATTAACCATGACTCTCTGTTGCTGCGTCAGTCGGGCCCTGGCTGAGATGTATTTGTTGTGCACTCGTGATGACAGATGGCACTTAAAAACAGCCATCTTTGATATGACAGATGAAAATATATATCATCCCATAAAAGTCTGAGCATATTGTTTCATATATATATCTTGGACTGCTACTGAACATACTATAAATACACACACAGGGCGATGCTGAATCCTTACAATCTGCTGTTTGAGATGGACCTTTCTGTCATTTTTCCATCACATCACTGGTCATTTTCTTACAGAATTTTCTATATGGATAAAACTATGACGGGAGTAATGTATTAGGGAGCACCAGGGCAGAAACGTTCTGTTGTTGCCCCTTTTGACAATCTGCCCTGTCACCTGCAGGATCCCATTTATGAGCAATCAGCTGACTATAAATGGCAGCTTCATTATTTGCCCAGAGATTAAACAGCACTTGTAAGCTGGAAAACTACTTGGTCCCATGTTTCCTGTGGGTTAAATTGGGTAACTTCTTTTAACACAACTTTATTTATGATTGTTTCCACTATGGGCAAAAAAATGGTTAAAATATTAAAGTTTTAAAATTAGATTTGAAGGCAGAGCCCCTCTACAATGCAGGGCCATGTCATTATGTAATTAGGCTGCCATAGATAAAATTGTACTTTAATTTGCTATTTAACAAATTATCAAAAAAACAAGACTAAGCCAGCTGCTCTTTCAAGGCTCTACTTTGGTACAATGAATGCTTTAAATTAAATGCTAAAATCCGACGACCTTTAACGTCTCAACCAGATTTCATGGCAATGCAGACAATGATATCATTCTTGAGATGTTTAGATTAAAACCACAAATGTCAACCTCACTGTGGCTCTAGAGGAAAAGTCAGTAGCATTCTGTCTCTAGGAACCATGAACATGAGGGAACAATATCACCTTTTTACTGCAGCATTTTTAATTCCAGTATACCTGAACACACTGATGTTATTATAATCTGCTACAAACAAGCTAACAAAACCAGTAAAGCTTGGCATGTGTAGAATCTCTGTGAGAAGCGATTTCACTGGTATCATTACACTTCTAAACGATTCAGCATTTTTGGAAACACAACTCAAAACAGCTCCGGCCCCAGCTCATCCACCAAACTAACTTCACACCGCAGATCTTCAAAAGCCTGGCCTGGTCTGCAGAGACCACATCCTCCCAACGGTGAGAGCGCCTGACCCATATATGTAAATTAGAAGGAGTTGATTTTAGGGTTGGGGTTTAGTTGAGTTTCTAGATTCTCACTCAAGTGCCGCTGGATGTTTTCATGAGGACCTTTTGGTCTTAATCCAGAATAAAAATGTGGTTGATTGATTCGATTAAGTCTGTGACTTCACTTTTTTTTGTCTTTTTTTATTTTCTCAGTCACGGCTACATTGTGAATTACACCCTCAACTGCCTGTCTGTCGCAACTTGACCACAGGACATGACTACTGTATGTGGAGTGGAAGTGGTTAGACCTACCGTCTCTTTTCTCACAAGAAGGCAGGGAGGGAAAATGACTTGCAGCACAGTGTGCACCTCACCAAGTCCTGTAACACCGCCTCCTCTTGAAGTGTAATGAAGTGGAGCCGGTCCCTGATGTGAGGGGATGTACTGAAAGTGATGTATTTAACTGATATATGGTCATAAATGTTCAATAAGTAGTTCAGAAACAACATCTCCTGGCCCTTTGTGTCTGGTAACTTATTTATTTTTGTTGAAGGGCTGGACTCGGTTTCTTGCACTAGAAAGTGAGAAAGAGAGAAACAGTCTAGGCTTCATTCAGAATGTGTATCTGGGGTTTTATTTCCAATTTTTGTGTTAACGGGAGAAATACCTCATACTTTCCAATGGGCCTGTGGTGCCAGCAAAAAAGAGACAAGCAGTGGAATAGCTTACACTTTTCAAAGACAAACAAAGAAATAGTCAACAATTGTGCTGGAACTGTATTCTTAACCTGCAATAAGAACATTTTTGGTCTTGGGGCAAGACAAGAGGCCAAAAATGTGAGACAAGCTGTAAGCTTAGCGATTTTATATTATCACTTTAAAAGCTTATATGGTGACCTAGTGGGCAAACGGTTGATTGCACTGACAACCAGCAGACATATAGCAACACTTTGGAGTTGTGTCTTTGGCCATCTGACATACTACATATGTCCACATGCATGCTCCTTTCAACTCTGTTTTGGTCTCCACCAACTCCTGATGGAAATATGTGGCTATTAAACTGCAAAATACTTGACTGTCAGCTGTTTGGTGCTGAGCAGGTAGTGTGCAGTGGCTTTGAGCAGCGAGAGAGAAAAACAAAAACATTGTGGGCCGGTAAACTAAAACAATGTCATGAAATATGTTAAAAAGGTCAAGAATACTGTATGGAAGAGTTCATCAGTCTGTATTTTATCATTATGAACACATTTTACATGGTATTTTGAACCATTGTTACCATAAGAATTCATACATGCAGAATTTATGAATTAAGGCTTTAAAGGAACACAAAAGCATTTGAAATATTATTATTATAAGTTTTGAAAATGTATTAAGCACGGCTGATGCTCCAGCGTCTGTGGCAACTACTGTGCACTGCACAGGAAATGTTGACCAATGTCTCCACCTCCTGTAAGAAATCAGCTCAAACAGCAACATTTAGCACGTACATGAGAGTTAATGATCTAAAATGCTCTCTGAAAACATGAATCTCTGGTTTCATCTGTCACTTGACTATGCTTTAACTGCAGTTTAAAAAAATATATATTTTATCTACATATCCGAGGAACTTCCCTGTTTTCCCAGATGGGGGCACTGAAGGTTTTCATGGCAGCAGGTTAAGGTGCAGACAATTACACTGTGCTTCTGTTATGATGAGATCTTTCCAGCTATTATATGTCTCCTTTAGTTCTGCTTGGTGCATCCTGCCACAGAAATAACTGAGAGAACACGCACACCCCCATTTATTCTCTGTTTAACTTACAAACAGAGGCAACAACAACAGTTTAGCATTGTTCTTTAAATATAGACAGAGTGTAAGACACTGAGAAAGTCATCAGACGCTGCCATTTAAGATGTTAACAAAACAAAAAAAATCCATCCTTTCGGGTATATCATATGATATATCGAGTTCAGTTAGGAAAGATGCCACAAGTGATTAAAGACTTTGCCTGTGACCTTGTCAATTACATCAATTTACAGGGATAGGGTCCTATAAATAGCAGCCAGTTGGAGATTATCCCAAGGGAGCCATAGATGGAGCCTTGACACTGCTGCTGGGGGATGAAGCAAAATAGACTACAATGATGGCAGAGAAATGAAACAGTTTATTAATGCCTCATAGATCAGTAAGTATTAAAAAAAGACAATGGATTGCCAAGATGTTGGTGATTTTCTATCCAGTAATAAGGCAGATATAAATGTTTGTCATTCATTCATTTATGAAATATTCACTTTCTAATAAACCCTCAAGCCTGTGGTTGTAAATGAACAGATTTTGGTGCAGACATACCTCTTTTCCACAAAGTGCGAGGCGAAATGGGCCCGAGTGGTCTTCATTGTGGACTAAAGAGCTAAAAAGATGAAGGTGGATAAACACAAGAGAGACTCGACAAATAAAACACAGCAAAGTTATCTTTTTAATAGCATATAACTTATGTATAACACACTGTTAAATAACAGGTTCAATTATTCTTTCAGCGTTTTAGTAGCACTTTATAGACTCAGAGAGAAAATGCAGGTGTTATAAAGTCATTACTGGATGTAGTCTTATCACACTCTTATCTCACTATAGAAATCTCTATAGATTTTACGATAAAAACCCACTGGGATTTCAGCAATTAAAGAATCAGTACTATTATTACAATCATGTCCCATATATCTGATGTAAAGCTGAAGTTTCCTATCTGTATTCTTAATGTAGGACAACTCTGTTTTTAAGGTTTAAAAGCATACACATTGTCACACTGATCATACTGGAAATCAATGCAGCAGAACCAGGTATCAAATTTCTTTCTTTTTTTATTGCACTCTACCTTGTCAAAAACTGGCACCTGCATTACCCACGATGAAACTCAGACTTTGATGTGTAAATCAGTGGACTTCCTCTTTAAAAGCCATAAACAGTGTGAGGCTTATGCTGCTGCTGTGTAAAGCACAGCCACTGATCCATAACAAACTTAATCCAAGCTACACAAATAGCCTATCATAGCAAATGAAACTATATTAATCAAGTGAAATCCAAGAGCTCCCCATAGTAGCACGTCATACACAGTAACCTATCATTAAGGTAATTAGAAGCTCATTTAGGTAAGTCATAGTATCTGTATTAATATTAAAGGCTAAATAATGGTTTTAATATACTCCTTTTCTGCAGCTTGCTCCCTGCTGGGAAACCCAACAAAGGTCTGCACGCAATGCAATAAAACCAGCACCCAAAACTGCTCTGAACGAGATGCCATCATCCCTTCATCATCACACACACCTCCACCTTCAACACATCTTTATCATCCAAGCCACCATCTTCTCCAAACCATATTTCATTTCATTCCCACTGTCTTCAGCATCTTTGGGTGGTATATCATCAGTTCCTCTTGCTAAGGGTGGGGGCTGCTGGTGGAACATGTTACCAGTAAGTTCAGTGCTCAAATACAGCAGAAACAGCTGCACAGTAACTCTGCCATCTAACCGAGGAAGCCATGGAGGATATGGTGTCAAATTTGGCTGTGATTTTCCAGCTATTTGAAAGATTGCTGTCATGCCTCGTTCTTTGAGTTACTGGTCTTGTCTCGTGTGTGGTTTTCATGTCTGTCCTGTTTGGAATTGTCTTT